>JAODAL010083810.1:0-11122 GCA_025379985.1 Phyllomedusa bahiana
GGCCCCAACACTGGTCACAAATCATGTTACCATCATGTGGAATGCCCAAACTACATCGGTGAACCCTAGGCACCCGACACTGGTCACACATCATGTAACCCTCTTGTGACTTCCCCAAAGTGGCACACCTGCCATAGGTGTCTTATCCCTAACCTAAGCAGATGCCATCTTATTATCATCTTCTTTTTTCTATTTTTAATGTGGTGCTCAAATCCATTTTCAAGGTGGCATCTCTTCCTGCCACGTTGCTATATGCCGTCCATAAATCCGCGTCCATTAAATCTCAAGTCATACTGCTGCGAATTCGGAGACATGGAGATTTGGGCATGCCCGGACTTTCAATAAGGAGACGTAAAAAGGTATAAAAGAAGCTTTTCGATCAAGGTGAAGGAGACGTAAAGGACACGAGCAGCTGACATTTCAACTCCTGCCCAGCGATTGATTGACGGGACGCATCCAATAAATTTTCGTGTCAATGGGATTTCTTGTTTGCAATGATCTGCATGGAAGCAAATGAGACAAGGCGGGATCGGAAGCAGATTGTACAGTTGGAGGAGCGCACATATTATGTTCTGCTCTGATTCCTGTTCTTATTAATTCCATTAAGTGTGTATCAGGTGGTGACAATATTCCTTTTATCTGGTCCCTTTTCTTCCTCACACCTTTCAGACGTATCACCCTTCTTTTGGGGCTGAATTTTGGATTCGAAAACACGTCCTATAATTATTCTACTGGAAATATTTTAATTAACCAGATCAGCATGACTTGATAAGTGCAGGGTAATTTTGGATTCTTTGGCTTTTGTCGAGGAGCCTTGTGTGCTTTATTGCTATTTTTTCCATTTACTGTGCTATTTTTTTCCCCTAATAGAAGCTTTTCTACGTAAAAGCAATAAATGACGGTGAATCAGATACTGTATTTTGCTATATTCTCATCCCTGTAACGAGCTAACACGGTGTATCAATCAGGCTTACTAAATTAACATTTCACTCATACTGATGCACAAAGCCTTTTAATAAGGACTTTCAAGCCTCCGAGCTCTGGATTTCTGGCCGCCTGTTTCTAGGCAACTGAGGAATTGGCATAAAACATTTTGAATGCACTTTTATTTTTTTTAGAGAACAGATTGGTGGCATGGAAAAAAAATATGTGGGAAAAATTGCCAGAGATTTTATAAATAAACTAAATTTTGGACCAGTTTGATCCTGCGACTCATATAGGTTCAAACTTTTTAATATATCAGTAGAGAAAACAGAGCTCCAAATCTGCAGTGATATCTTGGCACTATTAGAGGAGGCTTGGAAAATTACAGCATATGGTTATACATTCAACTTGGCAAAAAAGTCAAGTTTACCCACCACCCTCCTGGCTCATGAATTGGCTCTTCCTACTTCCATTCCTTGTGCGTCCTGCAGACCTATTTCATGGTGTCCTGCTTGCCACGCCTGTTTCCTAGCTGAACCTTTGGTACGGCCTTGAGCATTAATATGCTCACTTTATGTCTCTTAAAGGACCAGCATGCACCAAAGAGCTTCTTACTTTGCCAATCACCTGTCATCTCCATCTACAGTACTTAAGGATCCATCTACCACCATTTCTTGCCTGAACAGTAAGGTTAACTCATTGCTGGTTAACCGCTTGACCATATCTATATGTCCTCCCCTTGTCTTGATCCTCTGACCATCTAGCAACTTGGCCCAGCCACTCTGTATGGACAACTCTGCTTGCCCTGACCTTTACCTGTCTGACTACTTCACATCTTCAGTTTTGGTACCAGTATCTTTTATCCAGATTTTGCTAAAGTAGACTACTCTGAAGGTAGCCACCTGTAAATTCCTTGCAGCAAAGTATAGATCCCTGTATAGAGGTTAAAGGGAGAATGATACTGGCTCTCTAAGCCTTCACTCCTCAATTTAGCTCAGCCTGACTTACAACTCTTCTCATCTTCTGTTTTGGTACCAGTATCTTCTATCCAGCTTTTACTAATGTAGACTGCTCTGAAGGTAGCCACCTGCAGATTCCTTGCAGCAAAATCTAGATCCCTGTATAGGAGTTAAAGGAAGAATGATACCGGATCTCTAAGCCTTAACTGCTGAGTCTAGCTCAGCCTGACTTACCACTGTACTCATCTTCTGTTTTTTGTACCAGTATTTTCTATTCAGCTTTTGCTAATGTAGGCTACTCTGAAGGTAGCCACCTGCAAATTCCTTGCAGCAAAGTCTAGATCCCTGTATTGGGGTTAAAGGCAGAATACTAGTGAATCCCTTAGTCTTCACTCCCTAGTTTAGAGCTAAGCCTAATTTGTTGCATCGATTCCCACCATCTACCTGGTAGACCTATAGTCAATAGCACAGTATGCAGCAAGGCAGGAAGCTCCCTCTAGTGTTGGCAGCAGACAGCCAAAATGTTCAGCCTGACTGACTACACTTAACATCTTCTGTTTTGGTACCAGTATCTTCTATCCAGCTGTTGCTAATGTAGACTACTCTGAAGGTAGCAACCTGGCAATTTCTTGCAGCAAAGTTTAGATCCCTGTATAAGGGTTAGAGGCAGAATACTAATGGATTCCTTAGTCTTCACTTATCAGTTTAGCTTTTAGCCTAATTTGTTGCAACTAGTGGATCCCTAAGGTTATGTTCACACGGCTTATTTGCGGGGCGTAATTACGCCCCGCAATTACGCCGTGTGGACAAGGGCGGGGTGGGAGCGGGGGGCTGGCACCTCTCTGGCCCATAGAGTATCATTACTAGCGGCGCGTTTACGCCGCTAGAAAATGACCTGTCACTTATCTCCCCCCGCGGCGGATTCGCCGAGCAGGGAGAGGAGACGTAATCCATAGTTCTCTATGAGAACTGTGGATTACCGTAATGACTGGGATGGATTCCAGCCGTAATTCGCACAGTACGGCGCATAATTATGGACTAAAAAACATCCAATTTTAAGCCGTGTGAACATAGCCTTAGTCTCCACTCCTTAGTCTGGCTTCTGTCAATAACACACTATGCGGCAAGTTTAGAAGCTCCCTCTAGTGTTGGCAGCAGACACACAGAAAGCTATCTTCTAAATCCATGTCTATGCAAGGGATTTGGAGCTTTGTATCAGGAAAATGGCGCTCCAGCCGCAGTATGATGTATTAAGTATTAAGTAATAACCAGCACAGAATTTTGAAGGTAAAACCAACATGTTTGATATCTGTGCTGCTTGACCTGTCTTACATTATTTAAAAATAATTCATAGCTGAGACTTAATTCAAATTCTTTCTCCAACCTTTAAGCTGAATCACATGACAAAAGTGACGGATTAATCCCTCCATAAATTCCTACGAATGCTGAAACATGAAGCTTGTGCCCTTTTCTCAATAATGGAATTGATATTCAAATATATTACTAAGTCTCATATAAGACCCCTTTCTATTTTGCAACCATCCAGTCAACCCCCCTCTCCTCCGCCTCTTGTTTTCCCATGGTCCTCAGCAGAGAGACAATAGCAGAGGTTGTGGGGATTGGACAACCCAAGCAACCATAGGTTCAATTCAATAGGTAATTTAGGCATGAAAAACTGTATTGTAGAAGTCATGAATCAGATATAGATAGATTACTGGTTACACAGTAGATAAATGATAGAGACATAATTTACAGGCATGATACAGTATCTCTCACAAGTAAGTACACCCCTCACATATTTGTAAATATATTTACCAAGGGTGCGAGGTACAATAACGGCAGGCAGGCTCGTGGTCGTGGAAAGGCAGGAGGTCAGGGCAGGCGGCAAGGTTCGTAGATGGTAAACGTAAGCAGAGAGTCAGTACACGGTAAGGCAAGACAGGAACGCTCTGCAACACTTTCACCATGGGAATATACACCATGGATCCGGCGAGGGCCGGCAGGAAGTGGCCGGACTAAATACGAGCAGTGCCCGGCAATGAACCAATTACCGGCGCACTGCCCCTTTAAATTCAAACTGCCGGCGTGCACCCCTAGGGGCGGAGCTACGCACCGGGAGATGGAGCCAGACAGAGCAGGAGCGCGGCCGGGTAAGTGAACGCTGGCAGGGGCCTGGAAGCAGGGGCACGGGCGCGCCTGCGACCCGGGACAGTGGTCGCAGGGGCGTCCGTGACAGTACCCCCCCCCCTTGAGCCCCCCCTTGGGCCCCCTTCTCTTACTGGACTGAAGAAATCTCTGGATGAGGCTGCGGTTTAGGATATTCTCCTCCGGCTCCCAAGACCTCTCTTCGGGACCGAACCCCCTCCAGTCCACCAGGAAGTATCGCGTTCCCCTAGTTCTCCTCATGCCCAAAATATCCTTGACCCGAAGACATTGGGGCGCATCAGCCACAGACGGAGGAGGGACAGCCTTTGGGAAAAATGATTAAGGCCCCAGGGGTTAAAATAAGGAGACATGAAAAAAAATTTGGGGATTCTATCGTAGGAGGGAGCCGGAGTTTGTATGAACCGGGGTTGATCCCCCGGCTGATGACCTCAAAGGGACCCAGGAAACGGGGACCCTTTTTGTGAGAAGCATCACCCTTGTCACCTGGGTAGAAGACTGGAGGGGGAATTCTTCTTCTGTCCACTTGAGTCTTCATGCGCACGGACGCACGGAGCAGCGACTGGCGGGTCTGGGACCAGATGACCCTCATATCTTGGGCCAGTGTGTCCGCCGCCGGGACCTCGGAGGAGGTTGCCAGAGGGAAAGGAGGGCTGGGATGCAGGCCATACACGATGTAGAAAGGGAGGCCCCTGCGGACTCAACTCAAGAGAGTTGTAGGAGAACTCCCCAGGCCAGTAAATTTTGGACCAATCGTCTTGACGTGCCGAGACGAATGCGTAGGTAACATCCCAGGACTTGGTTGCCCCTCTCCACCTGGCCGTTCGTCTGGGGATGGTGGCCGAAGAGAAGTCGAGCTTCACCTGAAGTTGGTTGCACAGGGCTCGCAAAAATGGAGACAAAATTGGACTCCCGGTCCGAGACACTTAGCTGAGGGAGTCCATGCAGACGAAACACATGGAGGAAGAATAGTTCAGCCAGGCGGGGGGCAGATGGCAGCCCTGACAGTGGGACGAAATGCGCCATTTTGGAAAAGCGATCCGTAATCACCCAAATGATGGTGTTGCCAGACGACGGAGGGAGGTCAGTTATGAAGTCCATCGAAATGTTGGTCCAGGGATGAGTGGGAATGGAAAGTGGCTGAAGTAGGCCTGCCGGCTTGTGACGTGGCATCTTGTTGCGGGCACAGGAGTCACAAGACGAAACGAAGTTCTTAAACCCTTTTCCAGCTCTGGCCACCAATAAAAACCAGGATATCAGGCAGAAGGTTCTTCGGGCGCGGGATGACCAGCCACCAATGAGCAAGGGTCCCCATTTCAAGATAGGGTCTGCGAAGAGCAGGACGCACATAAGTCCTTCCAGGAGGGACCTTCCGGAGGTCCACCGGGGCTGCCGAGATGAGACGTTCTGGAAGAATTATGTGTTCAGGAGAAGAATCTTCGCCCACCACGTCGGAGGCATGGGAGAGGGCGACAGCTCTCACATTCTTCTCGGCTGGCCTGAAGTGGATCTGAAAATCAAAACGGGAGAAGAAGAGCGACCACCTAGCCTGGCGAGGGTTAATTTCGCTGACCCCGTCTGCAGTATTGGAGGTTCCTTGTGGTCCGAGTAGATACGGAGGGGAAAAATGGGGCGCCCTCCAGCAGATAACCCCACTCCACCAGGGGCCAATTTTATGGCTATGTAGCTCCCGGTCGCCAATGTGTAATTCCTCTCGGCCCATGAGAACGTCTTGGAGAAGAAGCCGCACGTTACAGTCTTACCGTGGGCCCTTTTTGCGTAAGAACTGTCCGGCTCCTACAGATGAGGCATCCACCTCCAAGGTGAAGGGTTTCGTGGAATCCGGACGTGCAAGGATAGAGGCCGTAGAGAAGGCGGACTTGAGCTTTGAGAATGCCTCCTCATCCTCGACCGGCCAGCTGCGTGGATTAGCTTGTTTCTTGGTGAGGGCTACTATCGGAGCCATCAGCGTAGAGAAGTGGGGGATGAACTGGCGATAGTAGTTGCAGAAGCCAACGAATCGCTGGATAGCCCGCAGCCCGACTGGGCGTTGGCCACTGCATAACAGGGCAGACAATTTTGCTGGATCCATCCTTTAGGCCTTGGTCAGAGATGCGTACCCGGGAAAAGGAGGCTAGTCTGATGGAAGAGGCACTTCCCTAGCTTGGCATTACAGGTGGTTCTACCGAGACGTCTCAGTACTTGACGAACATGGCTGCGGTGGGTTCCCCGAGGTCAGGAGAGAACAACCAGGATGGGCATCAAGGTAGACTACCACGCAGGTGAGGAGGAGGTCCCTGAAGACGTCATTCACTAGCTCCTGAAAGACGGCGGGAGAGTTGCCACGTCCGAAGGGCATCACCAGATACTCAAAGTGCCCATCCCTGGTGTTGAAGGCCGTCTTCCATTCGTCGCCCTTGCGGATTCGGACCAAGTTGTAGGCCCCTCTCAGGTCCAACTTGGAAAAAATCTTGGCGCCCTGCAAGCGATCAAACAGTTCAGTGATCAGCGGCAATGGATAACAGTTCTTTACCGTGATCTTGTTCAAGCCCCGGTAATCTATGCAGGGCCGCAATGTACCGTCCTTCTTCTTCACGAAAAAGAACCCCGCGCCAGCGGGAGACGAGGACTTTCGGATGAACCCCTTCCGGAGATTCTCCTGGATGTAATCGGACATGGCTTGGGTCTCAGGAACCTATAGTGGGTATACTCGGCCCCGAGGAGGACTGGCACCCGGCAGTAAGTCGATTGGGCAATCGTAAAGGGCGATGCGGAGGAAGACTCTCAGCTTGTCTCTCAGAGAACACATCGGCGTACTCCAGATATTCGGGCGGCAGCCCGGGCAGCAGCTCCTGGAGGGTTGAGTGAGAGCAGGGAAGCACCGGGCGAGGTGCCACCAAACAGCACCCCCGACAGTTGGGACCCCAACGAATCACCTCTCCAGTGGACCAGTCCAGGATAGGAGAGTGGAGCCGCAAACCATGGGAGTCCGAGGAGAAACCGCCGACGAGGAGCGAGGCAACAAGTAGAAGGAGATTTCTTCCTTATGCAGCGCCCCCACATGGAGGGACAGAGGCTTGGTGACCAACTGGATGGTGTCGCTAAGTAGCTCCCCGCTGACGGATGAGATGACAAGCGGCTTCTCCAGATGTACCACGGAAGCCGATTCTTGTGTCACTGAGACTGGTGTATGAAGTTCCCGGCGGAGCCCCAGTCCAGAAACGGCGGAACTTGAAACGTGATGCCAGTCTCGACACGAAACCCGCACAGGCAAACAACAGGCGTGGAGAGGAGGAGGGTTTCACCTAGGAATGCCTCTCCCACAGATCCTAGGGCGGAAATTTCCCCCAGGCTTGGGACGCTTGGGGGGGCAAATCCTCCGAAAATGCTCTGGGCTGCCACAGTAGAGGCACAAGTTCTTTTGCCGGCCCCTGGGCCAATTCTTGTCAGAGAGGCAAGCCCGATCAATCTGCATGGGGCTCGCGGAGGTGTTGGCGTTTGTGGGCAGGAGACCCCTGGAACACCGGTGCAGGCGAGGAAACACCCGGCGAGGTGGGCTGACTGGCGCTCTTGCTGAAGTCCTCCTCCCGTTCAAAGAAGCGTTACATCGATGCGGGTCGCTAACCGGATCAGGTCACTGAGGGAAGACGGAAGGTCTCTGGCTGCCAAGACGTCCTTAACTCGGCTTGAGAGCCCCTTCTTGAAGGTAGCACACAGAGCGGCCTTGTTCCATGACAGTTCAGTGGCCAGAATACGGAATTGTACCGCGTAGTCTCCTACAGACAGATCCCCCTGGCGTAGGTTTAGGAGGGCTGTCTCAGCGGAGGATGCACGGGCTGGTTCCTCGAAGACGTTGCGGAACTCACTGAGGAACAACTGTAGATCCGCCGTCACTGGGTCGTTTCTATCCTCCCGGCGAGGAGGCTGACCACGAACGCCACTTTCACACGTTCAGACAGGAACTGGTCAGACATTAGCTCCACGTGCATAAAGCATTGGGCGATGAACCCCCTGCAGAGTTTCGGGTCTCCGTCGAATTTAGATGGGAGCGACAGGCAAAGCTTGGGACCCCTCAGGGCCGCAGGAACCGTAGGGGCAGGAACAACCGCTGGAGCTGGATGAAGGTTGGTGCTGCTGGATGGTGATGAGTTGCTGCAACATGGTAGATAGCTGGGTAAGTTGCTGTGCCTGTTGACCGAGTTGCTGTGATTGGCGGGCAACAACGGTCGTCAGATCCGCCAGGCTGGGTAACGGCACCTTGGCGGGGTCCTTTGGGCCCGGGTCCTACTGTTACGGTCTGGAGGTGGATCCACTGGACCACCGCAGGCGACGGCTTAAGCCCACACCAGGGAGTGGAATCTAAGTGGGACCCGGTATTCACCAGAGCCCGCCGCAAAGCGGGATGGTCTTGCTGCGGCGGGTATCCACCAGGTCACTACCACTGGCGGGGCTTGCCTGCGGTGGCGGCCAAGGGTGCGAGGTACAATAACGGCAGGCAGGCTCGTGGTCGTGGACAGGCAGGAGGTCAGGACAGGCGGCTCTGGTTCGTAGATGGTAGACAAGCAGGAGGTCAGGGCAGGCGGCAAGGTGCGTAGACGGTAAACGTAAGCAGAGAGTCGGTACACAGGAAGGCAAGACAGGAACGCTCTGGAACACTTTCACCATGGGAATATACACCAAGGATCCGGCGAGGGCCGGACTAAATACGAGCAGTGCCCGGCAATGAACCAATTACCGGCGCACTGCCTCTTTAAATTCAAACTGCCGGCGCGCGCGCCCCTAAGGGCGGAGCTACGCACCGGGAGACGGAGCCAGACAGAGCAGCAGCGCGGCCGGGTAAGTGAACGCTGGCAGGGGCCGGGACACGAGCGGACCCCGAACCCGACGTGCGGGACGGGGTTCCACTGGAAGCAGGGGCACGGGCGCGCCTGCGACCCGGGACAGTGGTCGCAGGGGCATCCGTGACAGATACAATATAAAGCAGTCAGTGTACAGCTTGTATAACAGTGTAAATTTGGTGTGACCTCAAAATAACTCAACACAGCCATCAATGT
The DNA here is from genome assembly GCA_025379985.1 of Phyllomedusa bahiana. Taxonomy (NCBI): domain Eukaryota; kingdom Metazoa; phylum Chordata; class Amphibia; order Anura; family Hylidae; genus Phyllomedusa; species Phyllomedusa bahiana. The sequence continues at coordinate 9,101 of JAODAL010083810.1, forward strand.
CTAAACCGATGGCAACAAAGGTGAGTACACCCCTAAGTGACAACAAAAGTGAGTGCACCCCTAAGTGATAACAAAAATGAGAACACCCCTAAGTGAAAATGGACAAATTGTGCCCAAAGTGTCAATATTTTGTGTGGCGAGAATTATTTTCCAGCATTGCCTTAACTTTCTTGGGCATGGAGGTCACTAGAGCTTCACAGGTTGCAGCCACTGGAATCCTCTTCCCTCCTCCATGAAGACATCACGGAGCTGGTGGATGTTAGAGACCTCGCACTCCTCCACCTTCTGCCCCAGGGATGCTCAATAGGGTTTAGGTCTGGAGACATGCTTGGCCAGTCCAGCACCTTTACCCTAATTTTCTTCAGCAAGGCAGTTTTTCGTCTTGGAGGTGTTTGGGGTCGTTATCATGTTGGAATACAGCCCTACAGCCCAGAAGGGAGAGGATCATACTCTGCTTCAGGCTGTCACACTACATGTTGGCATTCATGGTTCCTTCAATGAACTGTAGCTCCCCATAGCCAGCAGCACTCATACAGCCCCAGAACATGACACTCCCACCACCATGCTTGACTGTAGGAAGACATATTTGTCTTTATACTCACCTGGTTGCCGCCAAACACGCTTGACACCATCTGAACCAAATAAGTTTATCTTGGTCTCATCAGAGCACAGGACATGGTTTCAGTAATCCATGCACTTAGTCTACTTGTCTTCAGCAAACTGTCTGCGGGCCTTCTTGTGCATCATCTTTAGAAAAGGCTTTCTTCTGGGATGACAGCCATGCAGACCAATTTGATGCAGTGTGCGGTGTAAGGTCTGAGCACTGACAGACTGACCTCCCACTCCTTTAACCTCTGCAGCAATGCTGGCAGCATTCATATGTCTGTGTCTGGTGTGGCAGACTGGCTACATGTAGTTGCCTGTTGCTGCCACTAGGTGGAGATATACCAGAATGGTATATACAACATGCCACCAAGGATACCTGGCCTTGGTGGGGATAAGAGCCAGCTGTATGTATTGTCAGCCACACTAAGTGGTTGGCAACTGTATAGGATTAGTTTGGCTTTTCAGCCGTTCCTGGGTTGGCTCTTTTTGGGAGTAGACAATGCGTTGGGTGGGCGTCTACTCGCCATGTTCCAGGCCACGTTTGGATAGGGCTCGGGAGTCCTATAAAAAGCCGGGTCCTTCAGGTGTATAGGGGGGGCCATGGTCTGCTGCCTGGATGGGTAGCAGCAGAAGAGCTGGAAAGAGGCTCTGTCCCCCAGAGACTTAAAGGGAAGCCGAAAGTGTGCGATGTGCATACGTTGCTGGATGCTAGGTCCAGACATTAGAGAGGGTCTCTATGTCAGGTGAAGCAAGTGGCTAGACGGCTTAGGATTTTATTTTGTATGTTTTTCAAGCCTGTATAAAACCTGTGCCTTAATAAAGCTGGTGGTGGCCAGTGTAAAACGTAAACCTGTGTCTGAGTGCCATTCCGCCTATGAAAGACGGCGATTCCGTGAGCGAAAATCCCCCAGAGCCGGTCCAAGATGGCAGCCGAAGGCATGTGAGTTGTCACACTGGATATGACGCACTTCTTTGGTTGACCTTGGCGAGGCCTGTTCTACAGTAAGAGGAACCTGTCTTGTTAAACTGCTATATGGTCTTGGCAACTGTGTTGCAGCTCAGTTTCAGGATGTTGCCAATCTTCGTATAGCCTTGGCCATCTTTATTTCTTTTTTTAAGATCCTCAAACAGTTCTTTGCTATGAGTAGCCATATTGAACTTCCAAAGATCAGTGTGAGAGAGTGTGAGAGCGATAACACTAAATTTTACACACTTTCTCTCAATTCACCCCTGAGATCTTGTAACACTATTAAGTCACTTGATAACGTGGAGGGAAAATGGCAAATTGAGGCTAATATATCCATTTTCATATAGAGGTGTACTTGCTTTTGTTGCCAGCGGTTTAGACATTGATGGCTGTGTTGAGGGCTCACCAAATTGACACTGTTATACAAGCCGTCATGATACTTTGTTATA
>JAODAL010083811.1:0-11122 GCA_025379985.1 Phyllomedusa bahiana
GGAGTGTCCCTGTTTTGATCTTTGGGTGCGGTGGAAAAAAAAATTTTTCCAAGCCCCCTTTAGGTTCTGCCCCCTTGCCTCGCAGCTGCGCCGCTAGGCACTTGGCACTCTCTGCTTCACTCGCGATTTGTTCCACCATGACATTTGAGGAAGGGGAAGCAAAGAAAACAATACCCCCAGTTGTCAATCACAAGGCTCCTTTTCCTGCATTTTACTCTCATTTGGGTGGGTAAAGGAAAGTGCAGTTTTTTTTGTCCCCGGGGCCGAGGTGGCCCACCCAGTAACTGTTGTTCTTTTGTGGCCAAAGGGAGGATAAATTTGGGGGGAAATGGGGCTCCAAAACCTGTAAGGAGGACCTTGATTTCCCAACCTCTGGTCGAGGGGCACTATCAAACTGATTTTCCTCATCTTCCTCCTTTTTCCCCAAGGGCAGGACGTGGGTAACATGGGTTTTAGGAATTTACCTCCTCCTCCTCCTCCCCGTTCCTCCGGCACCCTTAAACACGCCCGACTGGCCTGAATTTTGAAACCCGGGAAGCTAAATGCGGCATTGCACTACCGGGTTTTTTCTCGGGGTACTATGACACCAAGGGCCCTTGGGGGGAAAGACCCTGCACCATCCCTGGGGTTTTGAAGAGCGTGCCCCGAGCCGGGAAGCCCCCGTCCCCCCAAGACTCCACCCATCACCCAGTGAGCTGTCAAAGATATACGGCCTTTGGGCCGTGTTACTTCCTGGTGGGTGGTCAAGGGACTTTTCCCCCACAGTGCAGACAACCCTTAAATTTTAGAGTCACGGGTGGCAAAGGGAAGGGAACGGTTTTTTGGGCAAGAAATGCCTGCTCGCATTGGTATTGGGGGCAGGCATGGCCTGACGGCGGAACCCATCGGTCCACCCAAGGAAAGGCAACATTCCAACCCAAAAACCCTGGCAATCCACATTCAGCTTTTGGCTTTGGGATGGTTCGGGTAAATTTTCCCCTGCCCCAAACCTGGAAGACAGAATAGGGGTGCAAATGGCCGCTTACGGTCAGGTCGCAAACTTGGGGGAAGGAAAGGGGTAGATGGGTCTCTATGGTGCTGGTGGTACTCGGCACGGTGGAGGCTGAAGCGGAGGCTGATCCCTTTTATGATCGGAAAAACATGGGGACTGAGGGGAAAGCTTGGTGGTGGCGGAGGAGGAAAGGGGGAGACAGAGGGGGGTGACGGGTTGAGGCCCGGGGTCGTCTGGCCTTTTTAGGGGCCAATGTTCCCTCCATTTTAACTCAGCATTTGCGATGGACTAACTGTTGGTGGTGGTTAAACACCTAAATTCTTTCCTCTACTTATGGGGTTTCGGGAAAGGCGGCATATACACCCGGGTGAATCAGAGGCTTGCTTAAAGAAGGCCCAGGCTTGAGAGGTCCTGGACCTTTTTGACGGCGATAAGCGAGGAGTGGGTTTCCGCGACCCGTGGCTGGCGGAATCATATCAGCGGACTTCTGCGACCGCCCTCTCCCTTTTGAGGCGGGACCCGTACTGACACTACCCCATCTTATCCTCCTCGTCCATTGATGAAGCGCTCGCAACAAATTCTGCTGAAAAGACCACGTTGGATCCGCAATGTCGTCATCATCATCATAAACACAGGTGATTTCGTCGTCCTGACATTCGCATCGAGGAGCTGCGGGCTACAAGCAAGAGGGACTGCAAGGCATTGCCGACCGCCCGGGATTTTGCCGATTGACCGGCTTCCTTCTCCTCCTCTGATGGCATCATAATTGGGTGTCAGAGCAGAGAAAATCATCCTTTTTGGGCCCTCTTGATCTTTTAACATGCTTTCTGCCCCCAAACCCGCATTTGTCACCAAAGAGGTCTTAAAGAAAATGGATTATCCACAGTGGTGGGTACACGAGTTGACATTTTGGCTGCCTTCGCTTCATGTTGGACGGATGCTTATGATGCTGATGACGACATTTGTGGCCGTGACTGGGAGGACGAGGAGGTAAGACTGCTGGATGCAAGTTGCATTAACCACTGAAGAATAGATTGGCGACGCCGTTCGTTACTGAGATTCACAGGGCCCTGACCCAGCAATGACAGGCCTGACGGTCCTGCAACCGACAATCCGCTGGCTTGCGTGTTGTCGCCCCGCACTGGGAAAGGGGCACCTTCTCTCGTACCTCTACCTCCATGTCCTACCCCCCTCTTTGTTCGCCTACCACCTGCATTTAGCTCCATGTTCAGAAAGATAAAATTTGAGAAGGTATGGAAGAGTTTTGGAACGTCTCTTATTAAAAGATGGCAAATCACAGCTATTCTCAAATCCCTCAAATCAAAACAAAATTGCTGGATTCAAATTTAACTGCAAGGTACCGCTATCAACAAATCTGGACTGGGCAAAAGAGCAAAGAACACGTATCTAAAATGTATATGGATAATAAAAGGTATTTTTGGCACCTATCAATTCACCTGTGGTGACTACACAATTGCTGGATTGAAATTTAACTGCAAGGTACCTCTATCAACAAATCTGGACTGGGCAAAAGTGAAAAAAAACACGTATCTATAATGTATAGGGATAATAAAAGGTATTTTTGGCACCTATCAATTCACCTGTGGTGACTACACAATTGCTGGATTCAAATTTAACTGCAAGGTACCTCTATCAACAAATCTGGACTGGGCAAAAGTGCAAAAAACACGTATCTTAAATGTATACGGATAATAAAAGGTTTTTTTGGCACCTATCAATTCACCTGTGGTGACTACACAATTGCTGGATTCAAATTTAACTGCAAGGTACCTCTATCAACAAATCTGGACTGGGCAAAAGTGCAAAAAACACGTATCTGAAATGTATACTGATAATAAAAGGTATTTTTGGCACCTATCAATTCACCTGTGGTGACTACACAATTGCTGGATTCAAATTTAACTGCAAGGTACCTCTATCAACAAATCTGGACTGGGCAAAAGTGCAAAAAACACGTATCTGAAATGTATATGGATAATAAAAGGTATTTTTGGCACCTATCAATTCACCTGTGGTGACTACACAATTGCTGGATTCAAATTTAACTGCAAGGTACCTCTATCAACAAAGATGAACTGGGCAAAATTGAAAAAGAACACCTATCTGAAATGTATACTGATAATCAAAGTGGAGTTTTGCACCTAACAAATAGACCTGCAGTTATTAGAAAAGATCTGTATCCTAATATAAGTTCAGGCTGCCCAATATCCAAGTAATATTTCAACAGTAAACTGTTAATAATAAAGCTATTGTAATGCAATGTCTGCAATACAATATCCAGTATTCTTTAAAGAGCTTGTCTGTGTTCGCCCGGGGGCCCCCCCGCTTTCCCCTGTGACTTTACAGCGGTAGATGCTCCTTTAAAATTCTCTGCCTAACTACCTAAAATCTGCAAATCTCTGATCTAACTGAGTTCTAAGGATCACAGCTAAAAGTAGAGCTGTCTCTGTGAACAAATAGAATAATTTCGCTGAGCTGTTTGCACAGAGGCAGAGCGCACGTCCTACTGCTTTGAGATACTGACACACACTGATCATGAACAGGAAGGGCTGTTCTATGTAAAACGAGGTCATGTGATTTTTCCAGCCAATCGCAACCATACACATCCCAGTCATGACGTCGCACACACATCTCACCCTGCTCTATTCTGTAAGCTGATTTGCTGGCCGCCTAAATGACAGGAAGCACCGAAAATGGCGCGATCTTAATAGATGATGCACAGATTTTAACCTAAATTATCGCATGATCTAAAAATTCCGATCAACGTAAATACCATGCCGATTTCAACTTTGTCGATAATAATCGCTCAACACTACTCCTGACATGTGCGCAAACCTCATCATCAACTACAAAAAATGTCTGACTGCTGTGCTTGCCAACAAGGGTTTTGTCACCAAGTATTAAGTCCTGCTTGCCAGAGGTATCAAATACTTATTTCTCACTGCAAAATAAATAAAAAAACTATTTCTATAATTTCTATGATTTATACAATGTGATTTTCTGGATTTTATTTTTGATATTCGATCTCTCAATGTTAAAATTAACCTACTTAAAATTACAGACTGTTCATGTCTTTGACAGTGGGCAAACTTACATAATCAGCAAGGGATCAAATATTTATTATAGACAATAATTCTAACAGTGCTTACATTTTTATACTTAGATATTTCACCCCCTTTTTACTGCCTAGGGTAGGGCAGAGCTCTCACTCTGAATAACGTGTGGTTTTGTTTTAATAGGAGTTTATATTCCCTTTGTTCTATAAAATTTGCGGAAGTGTACTCAGACATGAAAATTTATTTAGCGTGCAGTATGTGAACTTGATACGTCAAATAAAAAAAACAACATAAAGAATGAATCCTAAACAAAATCCTAAAATAACCACCAAAAATAGCAGTCTATCATAAAGAATATTTAACTTTATTTGAAAAACCAAAAAATTAAAAAAACAAATATAATAGAAAATGATACAGTACTATGGAAAACTGCTCCTATGGAAACGGATGCACACACCAGTGAACTTAGTAAAGTCTTGCCGCAGTCATAGCAAGCCAAAACAGTACAGGGAAAAAATGCCTGGAATACACTCACAGCACATATAATAACACAAGTAAATAGGCATACAGACCCAGTAGAAAGGCACAGTGACCCTAATGTGCATATCGCCTCCGGCTTCGTCAGAGGGTAAATCAAAGTAAACCGAACATCATTTTAATTCCAAGCTAGCCAATGGCACATACATACCAAAGATTGATTACAGCTAGCATCCATGCCTGTCATTCATGTTTTGCCAGTAAAAGAAGTGAAACAATGAGAGACATGTATGATCGGGTTTTTCACCGATTTCTGGCATTAAGTGCGCCATAGTAAGCTGCTGGCTTCATGAATGTGTTAGACGCGTTGTTCGTAAGATTATACTTTTTAATGCACCTAACATGAGGGGATGTTCTGGGGGCGTGTCACACCACACTCGTATTGTTAGACATATATATAAATGTGGTTTGGGAAAACTAAGTGCATTACTGCTCGTACAGGCAGACCTATTTCAGTGTGGTCTGCCAGAGCCCGAGGAGTCGAAGTAGAGCTAGATTTGCTGTTTGTGAAAAAAATGTCCAATATTTCTTAACTTACACCAGAACAATAATAAAAAGTGATTTATGATAATTATCAAACTATATAAAATTAAATTATTTAAATTTAATAAAAAATTTTATTATATTAAATTAATATAAAACGTAATATATATCATCCCAAAATATAAAAATATCTCCAATAAAATAAAATGTACAGTATGTAAGATTAAAGAATCCAAAACTTTTTTTTACATTAAATAACCCGTTGATGATGTTGTTCAGATTTTTAAATTTTTACTACATTAAATTTGAAATTTGTTTTTGCTGCTTTAACTCTTTATTCTACATACAGCAAGAACCAGCACACCACAGGTCTTGCTGGGACCTGTTGTCCACCATGCAACATGAGTAGTGATGAGCGATTACGTTGACTATCGTCATCGGGTCGATAGTCAAAACGATTTCAGATAGTCGATAATAGATTATCGGCGATGACAATTAAAGTCTATGGGAGAGGAACAACACCTTCATTCTTACACCCAAACAGGGATGGAGAAGCTGGAATTAACATATACAACAGTCAAATGGATACGGGCTACATCTTAGGCAACACACTTAGGTTATAAAAGCCACAGAAAAAAACTCACAGACCATTCACTATCCCTGTCTTGCACCACAGCCTGACCCTTAAACCTGCATGACCGACAAATTAAAACGTGCCAGAAGGCAGTATGATTTGAACCATCATTTTACTTGAACTGGACATTGAATATCCCTGTTCTGGAACGCAGCATGAGCCCCAAACCTGCATGAGCCCAGATTAAAAAGTGCCGGAAAAAGGAGTCTTTCAACCACCATTTTAGTTGAACTGGACATTAACTATAACTGTCCTGTACCGCAGTATGACCATTAAACCTGTCTGATCCACAGATTAAAAAGTGCTGGGAAAAGGAGTCTTTCAACCACCATTTTAGTTGAACTGGACATTGACTATACCTGTTCTGTACCACAGTATGACCATTAAACCTGTCTGACCCACAGATTAAAAAGTGCAAGAAAAAGGAGTCTTTGAACCACCATTTTAGTTGAACTGGACATTGACTATAACTGTCCTGGACCGCAGTATGACCATTAAACCTGTCTGACCCCCAAATTAAAAAGTGCCGGGAAAAGGAGTCTTTGAACCACCATTTTAGTTGAACTGGACATTAACTATATCTGTCCTGTACCGCAGTATGACCATTAAACCTGTCTGACCCACAGATTAAAAAGTGCTGGGAAAAGGAGTCTTTCAACCACCATTTTAGTTGAACTGGACATTGACTATACCTGTTCTGTACCACAGTATGACCAGTAAACCTGTCTGACCCACAGATTAAAACGTGCTGGCAAAAAGGAGTCTTTGAACTACCATTTTAGTTGAACTGGATGTTGACTATACCTGTCCTGGACCACAGCATGAGCACCAAACCTGCATGACCCCCAGATTTAAAAAGTGCTGCAAAAAGGAGTCTTTTAACCACCATTTTAGTTGAACTGGACATTGACTATATCTGTCCTGTACCGCAGTATGACCATTAAACCTGTCTGACCCACAGATTAAAAAGTGCTGGGAAAAGGAGTCTTTGAACCACCATTTTAGTTGAACTGGACATTGACTATACCTGTTCTGTTCCACAGTATGACCATTAAACCTGTCTGACCCACAGATTAAAAAGTGCAAGAAAAAGGAGTCTTTGAACCACCATTTTAGTTGAACTGGACATTGACTATACCTGTTCTGTACCACAGTATGACCATTAAACCTGTCTGACCCACAGATTAAAAGTGCCGCAAAAAGGAGTCTTTCAACCACCATTTTAGTTGAACTGGACATTGACTATATCTGTCCTGTACCGCAGTATGACCATTAAACCTGTCTGACCCACAGATTAAAAAGTGCTGGGAAAAGGAGTCTTTGAACCACCATTTTAGTTGAACTGGACATTGACTATACCTGTTCTGTACCACAGTATGACCATTAAACCTGTCTGACCCACAGATTAAAAAGTGCAAGAAAAAGGAGTCTTTGAACCACCATTTTAGTTGAACTGGACATTGACTATACCTGTCCTGGACCGCAGTATGACCATTAAACCTGTCTGACCCACAGATTAAAAAGTGCCTGAAAAAGGAGTCTTTGAACCACCATTTTAGTTGAACTGGACATTAACTATATCTGTCCTGTACCGCAGTATGACCATTAAACCTGTCTGACCCACAGATTAAAAAGTGCTGGGAAAAGGAGTCTTTCAACCACCATTTTAGTTAAACTGGACATTGACTATACCTGTTCTGTACCACAGTATGACCATTAAACCTGTCTGACCCACAGATTAAAAGTGCCTGAAAAAGGAGTCTTTGAACCACCATTTTAGTTGAACTGGACATAGACTATCCCTGTCCTGGGCCACAGCATGAGCCCCAAATCTGCATGACCCCCAGATTAAAAAGTGCCAGAAAAAGGAGTCTTTCAACCACCATTTTAGTTGAACTGGACACTGACTATATCTGTCCTGTACCGCAGAATGACCATTAAACCTGTCTGACCCACAGATTAAAAAGTGCTGGGAATAGGAGTCTTTAAACCACCATTTTAGTTTCACTGGATATTGACTATATCTGTCCTTTACCGCAGAATGACCCCTGAACCTGTTTTACCCATAGATCACAAAGTGGCACTATGCTATTTTGTACAGTGACTGTCATTTAGTATTTTTTTTGGTAACTGACATTTGTTTACAGAATTTATTTAGGGAAGTTTTATCTATAGTTTTACATTATTATCATTTTGCTTTTTTTCAAGTGTGATAACATACAACATACACCCCTCCCTGCAGTTTTTAAAGGTATTTTTTACACGTGTAGATGTGTTAATTCGTCCGCACACCCCATAAGTAGTGTTGAGCGATTTTTATCGACAAAGTTGAAATCGGCAAGGTTTTTATGGTGATCGAAATTTCCAGATCATGCGATAATTAAGGTTAAAATCTGAGCATCATCTATTAAGATCGCGCCTTTTTCGGCGCTTCCTGTAATTTTGGCGGCCAGCAAATCAGATTACAGAATAGAGCAGGGTGAGATGTGTGTGCGACGTCATGACTGGGATGTGTATGGTTGCGATTGGCTGGAAAAATCACATGACCTCGTTTTACATAGAACAGCGTTTCCTGTTTCAGCCTGAGTGTCTCTCAGCGTCTCATAGGGATAGGACCTGAGCTCTGCCTGTGGCCAAACAGCTCAGCGAAATTAGTCCATTTCTGCACAGAGAAACCTCTACTATTAGCTGTGATCCTTCCAATTTAGTTATATTAGAGATTTGAAGATTTTATGTAGTTAGCTAGAGAATTTTAAAGCAGCATCTACCACTTTAAATTCACGGCGGGGGGAGCTGGGGGGGGGCCCCGCGGGCGAACACAGACAAGCTCTATCTATAAAGAACACTGGATAAAGTTCACCAAGACTTAGTGTAGACATTGTAGTGGAATATCTTTATTATTAACAGTTTGCTATTGAAATATTTCCTGGATATTGAGCAGCCTGAACTTATATTGGATACACATCATTTCTAGTAACTGCAGGTCTCTATGTTAGGTGCAAAACTCCACTTTTATTATCAGTATAAATTTAAGATATTTTTTCATTTTAATTTTACCCATTACACCTGTGACTGTTGATATATCCACCTTGCAGTTAAATTCCAATCCAGCAATCTTGTAGTCAGCACAGGTTGTTTGTTGCCAAAAATACCGTGTATCATACGAAAACATAACAGATACGTGTTTTTTGACTTTTGCGCACCCAGCTTTGTTCATTGACGCAGCTTCCACGTAAATCTTAAAACAGCAATTCTATAGTCACCACAGTGAATTGAAAGGTGCAAAAAATACCGTGTATTATACGAAAACATAACAGATACGTGTTTTTTGACTTTTGCGCACCCAGCTTTGTTCATTGACGCAGCATCCACGTAAATCTTAAAACAGCAATTCTATATTCACCACAGGTGAATTGAAAGGTTCTGTGACTTTTATAACCTAAGTGTGTTGCCTAAGGTGTAGCACGTATCCATTTGACTGTTGTGGATGTTAATTTCAGCTTCTCCAGCCTTGTTTGGGTGTAATAATGAAGGTGTTGTTGCTCTCCCATAGACTTTAATGGTAATCGCTCATAATCGATGCTCACTATCGAAAAACCTTATCGATAGCGGCCGACTATCGACTATCGCTCGATCTCGATAGCCAACGCAATCGCTCAACACTACCCATAAGTAGTGTTGAGCGATTGCGTTGGCCATCGACATCGGTCGATGGTCGATAGTCGACCATCATCGACAAGATAGTCGATAGTGAGCAGTCGATTATGAGCGATGACCATTAAAATCTATGGGAGAGCAACAACACCTTCATTCTTACACCCAAACAGGGCTGGAGAAGCTGGAATTAACATCCACAACAGTCAAATGGATACGTGCTACATCTTAGGCAACACACTTAGGTTATAAAAGCCACAGAAAAAAAAACACACAACATTCACTATCCCTGTCTTGTACCACAGCATGACCCTTAAACCTGCATCACCCACAAATTAAAAAGTGCCAGAAGGCAGTATGATTTGAACAATCATCTTACTTGAACTGGACATTGAATATCCCTGTCCTGGAACGCAGCATGAGCCCCAAACCTGCATGACCCCCAGATTTAAAAGTGCCGGAAAAAGGAGTCTTTCAACCACCATTTTAGTTGAACTGGACATTGACTATACATGTCCTGGGCCACAGCATGAGCCCCAAACCTGCATGACCCCCAGATTCAAAAGTGCCAGAAAAAGGAGTCTTTCAACCACCATTTTAGTTTCACTGGACATATACTGTCCCTGTCCTGGGCCACAGCATGAGCCCCAAACCGGCATGACCCCAGATTAAAAAGTGCCGGAAAAAAGAGTCTTTCAACCACCATTTTAGTTTCACTGGACATTGACTATACCTGTCCTGGGCCACAGCATGAGCCCCAAACCTGCATGACCCCCACATTTAAAAAGTGCCGGTAAAAGGAGTCTTTCAACCACCATTTTAGTTTCACTGGACATTGACTATACCTGTCCTGGGCCACAGCATGAGCCCCAAACCTGCATGACCCCAGATTAAAAAGTGCCGGAAAAAAAGAGTCTTTCAACCACCATTTTAGTTTCACTGGACATTGACTATACCTGTCCTGGGCCACAGCATGAGCCCCAAACCTGCATGACCCCCACATTTAAAAAGTGCCGGAAAAAGGAGTCTTTCAACCACCATTTTAGTTTCACTGGACATATACTGTCCCTGTCCTGGGTAGCGCTTGCCCCTCCGTATGAGTGTGGACCAATTGAGCTTCACTTGGAAATACTGGTGGTTAACGCTCCTGTTCCACCCAGGTGCCCTTTTTCTTGGCATTCTTTTTCTTATTTTACTCAACGTGCTGGAGGAAATTGTCTCTGTACTTTGTTCTCTGTCCGTGCTCCATACTCCATGTCCTCTGAATAACCTACATCTGGTCAAGTTTTCCTGTACCTCCCTTGTACAATTCAGAGGAATTCTTTTACCAGCTATTTTGTACATGCAAGTTTTTTAGTAGTTTAATTCTAGAAAACACATTTTTAAAATAGGATGGAATCCCACCATGTCTTTGTTTCTCTTTTTTTATTTGTATTAAATGGGTTGTCTCAATACAGGGATTGATAGCTATGCTAAAGATCTTGCAAAAACAAGTCATTTTGCAATATGTGTCCATTAACAGTGCCCTACATATTCCTGTTTCTGACAGCACCATCACCCTTGAGCCACTCTTGACAATTGTGAAGAACAAATGTCTGTTAGAAACAAATTTTTTTTATAATAGGACCTGTAGTCTAGCTGCATTTCAAAGCAAAATGGCCCCAAAAATTCAAAGCATGACCCTTGAGCCACTTTGGACAATTGTGAAGAACAAATGTCTGTTAGAAACAACATTTTTTTTTTTTA
>JAODAL010083812.1:0-11122 GCA_025379985.1 Phyllomedusa bahiana
TTTTTTTACGCACTAAATATAGCAAAAACCCCCTGCATATTTAAAATTGTTAACCTTCAAATACAGAGAACACATCATTTATGCTGAAGAGTGAACGCCGTAAAAAAAAACAAAAAAAACAGCTAACTACTTTTTTTCACATTTCACTCCACTGAGAATTTTTTTTTTGCGATTTTCTAGTATATTCTATAGTACATTCAATATTACGTACCTGTATTGGGGAGCCTATTACCTATTAATACATATATACTGGGGCCATATTACCTACCTATACTGGGGAGCCAATTAATAAATATACTGGGGCCATATTATCTATCAATAAATATATATATACTGGGGCCATATTACCTATCTATCTATGCTGGGGGCCCTATTACCTATATATATATATATAAAATATAATATATTTTATATATATATATATATATAATATATTGTATACACAATATATATATATATAGTCACGGGGGTCGCGGGCGCCGCTGATCCCCGCGATCGCCCCCCTGCCCGCAGGGGCTCCGGCATGGGTGCCGCGGCTGCCCGCGACCATCCCTCTGTGGTCCGGGTTCCTGCGCCGGTTCACTTACCCGTCCACACTCCTGTGAACGCTGCTCCTGCCCGTCCCGGCCGCGACAGCTTCTCTGGATTTAAAGGGCCAGCGTCCCGATAATTTGTCTATTGTCGGGCGCTGGTTCTATTTAAAGAATACGCCCCCAGCACTTCCTGCCAGTCCGTTGGTGTGTTTTCCGTAAGATTAGAGAGTTTTGGAGTTCTGTATTGATTACCCGTGTACCAGTCCGCTTGCTTATGTTTCCTGACCTTGCCTGTTTGCCGCCTGCCCTGTCCGTCCTGCCTGTCTCTGACCACGAACCTCTGCCGCCTGCCCTGACCTTCTGCCTGTCCTCGACTACGTCTCTGGATCACGACTCTGTACCACGCTGCACCTCGGCCGCCATCGCCAGCAAGTCACGTCAGGGGTAGCGACCTGGTAGCCTTACACCGCAGCAAGTCCATCCCGCTGTCTGGCGGGCTCTGGTGAATACCGGGGGCTACTTAGACTCCGCTCCCGGGCGTATCTTAACTATCATCGCTTGCGGTGGTCCAGCGAATCCACCTCTGCATTACAGTACGGACTGGCCATGGATTCCGCCAGGGTACCTCTCCCGACCTCCGGGATGTCACGAGGGCAGTCGCCCAGCAGACCCAAAACGTATTGACCAGCTAGCGGCCATGATGCAGAACCTGGCGGCCCGTCTACCTCCACCTGCCGCCGCCGTACCTGCACCCGTTGCTCCGGAATCCATTGCTCAACCTGCTCCGGCTTCTGGACCCGCTCTGCATCTGCCGCTCCCCCTCCCCTATGATGGAACCCAAAAAATGCCGTGGGCTAATCACCAGTGCTCCATTCACCTAGAGATGATGGGCATCAATTCCCTACAGAGCGTGCCAAGGTGGCCTTCATAATCAGCCTCTTGTCTGGAGACGCCTTGGCTTGGGCTACTCCACTATGGGATCGAGGTGATCCTCTGACAGCTGACCTCCAAAACTTCCTCCGGGGGTTCCGCACGGTCTTTGAGGAACCAGGCTTTACTTCTTCGGCCGCCGCAGCACTGCTTCAGCTGCGTCAGGGCACACCACGGTGGGTCAGTATTGGGTGCATTTTTCGCACTCTCGCTTCGGAGCTGGACTGGAATAACGAAGCTTTGGTGGCGACGTTCTGGCAAGGCCTCTTGGGATGAATCAAGGATGAGCTCGCCGCTTGGGATCTACCAGCCGCTTTGGATGACTTAATCCACTTAGCCACCCGAGTCGATATTCGGTTCGCCGAAAGGCAACAAGAGCTCCGCCTTCAACGGGAGGTCGTCCGTCCACGCCGTTTACCCCGCTTGGCTCCCACGTTCCAGCGGCCACCTCTTCCTCCTCTGATGGTCGCCGAGGAAAAACCTATGCAGGCTGAGAGAGCCCACCTGTCCCAGGAGGAACGGTCACAGCATCGCCAGAAGCAGCTGTGTTTCTATTGTGGCGGTTCAGGCCATTTTATTGGGGACTGTCCGGTGCGCCCGGGAAACTTCCGCACCTAGGGCTTGTAGGAGAGACGACCCTAGGTGTCAGAGCGGCCTCTCCCCGTCTGACCCATGCCTGTATTAGTTGGTGTTTCACCGACAGCACCTTTTCAGGCCTCCGCCTTTATTGATTCAGGATCGGCAGGAAAAAATCATAAGCCACGAACTTGACCAGGTTTCGTCTCCCAGTGATTCCTGCAGAAACCTATGTTTGTCCTCGCCCGGTCAGTGGCGAATCCCTTTAAAGGGACGCTATCCACTTTCCGTACTGCCCCCCCTCCTGCAGTTTGGGGGCTCTTCACAAGGAGACTTTGCAACTTCTTCGTCCTGCCTCGATCCTCCCCGAATTCTTCTGGGCCTCCCATGGTTGCAGGACCATACCCCGACCTTGGATTGGAGCACAGGTGAAGTCATGCGTTGGGGTTCCGCGTGTCTCTTGCGTTGCCTGTCGAAGCCACAACCTGCTCCTCAGGTCGCCTCCCTGAAATCTGCCAAGCCTCCGCCAGGCCTACCTATGCCATACTGGGACTTTGCTGACGTCTTTTCGGAAAGACAGGCCAAAAACGTTTCCTCCACCCCGGGCCTTATGATTGTTCCATTGATCTGCAACCGGGCTGTACTCCTCCCGGGGGCCGGGTCTATCCCCTCTCCGTCCCAGAGACTAAGGCCATGTCTGAGTACATCATGGAGAACCTCCGTAAAGGCTTCATTCGTAAGTCCTCGTCTCCGGCAGGAGCCGGCTTCTTTTCGTGGAGAAAAAGACGGGTCTCTCCGGCCCTGCATCGACTATCGGGGCTTAAATAAAATTACGAAAAAAAAAAACACTACCCTCTGCTCTTGATCTCCGAACTTTTCGACCGCCTGTGAGGCGGGAAAATCTTTTCCAAGCTGGATCTACGCGGTGCTTATAACTTAATCCGCATTCGAGAAGGCAATGAGTGGAAAACGGCGTTTAATACGCGGGATGGCCACTTCAAGTATTTGGTTATGCCATTCGGTCTCTGTAACCCCCCTTTGCAGTTTTTTTCAGAACTTTGTCAATGAGATCTTTTGGGACCTACTCTACATCTGTGTGATCTTTTAAACTTGGACGATATTCTAATTTTTTCCCTGATCTCGAGACTCATCGCCTCCACGTCCGCCAGGTCCTCAGGCGACTCCGCAACCCATCAGCTTTTTCCCAAAACCGGAGAAAGTGCCTCTTTGAACGTACCAGCTTACCCTTCTAAGGGTACATCGTCTCAGATAAGGGCCTCCGGATGGATCCTTCTAAACCCCCTGCAGTGTTACAGGGGGCCCGCAACCGGTGGGCCTTCGGGCCATTCAGCGTTTCTTGGATTTGCCAAAAAATTAAAAGACAATTTATCCCACACTTCTCTACACTTGTGCTCCCTTGGTGGCTCTAACTAAGAAAAACGCCAATCCCAAATCCTGGCCTCCTGAAGCTCAAGAAGCCTTCAACCGGCTCAAAGCTGCATTTCTCGTCGGCTCCGGGCCTGTCTCGCCCCCACCCTAACCGCCCTTTTATTCTGGGAAATGGATGCTTCTTCTGTCGGTGCCGGCGCGTCCTCCTGCAGGGGATCCTCATCATTTGGGAAACTACATACTTGTGTTTTTTTCTCAAACGTTCTCTCCTGTCGAGAAGAATTATACCATTGGTGATCGGAATATGCCATAAAGGGCTCTAGAAGAATGGGCGTCACCTGCTTGGGGGGGGCTCGTCACCCTATTGACATCTTCACAGACCATAAGAACCTCCTATATCTTCAGTCGGCTCAACGCCTGAACCCACGGCAAGCCAGATGGTCACTCTTCTTTGCCCATGTGCGTCCTGCCTTGCGGCCTAGAATCCTGAAGTGGGGACACTCTTCTCGTACAGCTGGGTATCCAAGAGTCCATAAATCGGTACAACTCGTCTCCCGTTATTACTGGTGGCCTACCCTCGCTCAAGATGTCAGGGACTTTGTTCTGGCCTGCATCTCCTGTGCCCGTAATAAGGTCCCTCGTCCAAACCCGCGGGCCTTCTTTTTTTTAGCCTCTCCCTGTGCCGGAAAAAACCCTGGACCCATGTTAGCCATTGGACTTTGTTACAGATCTCCCACCCTCATCTGGAAACACGGTCATCTGGGTAGTGACCGACCGTTTCTCCAAGATGGCTCACTTTATCCCTCTGCCTGGATTACCCTCTGCACCCCAGCTGGCCCAACTTTTTTTCAGTCATGTTTTTCGTTTCCACGGTCCTTTTCCTTTACCCCATTGTCTCTGATAGGGAGTACAGTTCATCGCTAAATTTTGGCGGGCTCTGTGTGGCCAAATTGCAGGTTCCGCTGGACTTCTCATCTGCATACCACCCTCAAACTAATGGCAGGTAGAGAGGGTTAACCAGGTGCTGGTACCTACTTGCGGCATTTTGTGTCCGCTCGTCAGGATAAACTGGTCTGTTCTTCTCCCCTGGGCAAGTTTCCTATCACTCTTAGATACGGTTTGGGTTTGGTTTCCACCAAGTACAAACCACTTCAAGGGGGGGGGGCCCAGTTATAAGTTAGGCCCTAAATACGTAGGTTTCCTTTGTGGTATTTCGGTGGACTAAACCCAGTATCCTACAAGCTTCGCTTGCCCCCCTACCCTGCGTATCCCCGAACGCCTTCCCTGTCTCGCTCCTCAAGCCGGTGGTGCTGAATCGCTTCTCCCGGGGTCTGTCTTGCCTTCTCCTTTTGGGGCCAACTCTGATAAAAATCTTTGAGGTCAAGGAGGTGCTGGCGGAAAGACAGTGAGGGGGGAAACGGTTCTTTCCCCATTGACTGGGAAAGGGGGTTTGGGCCAAAAAGAGCTTCCTGGGAACCTGAGGCCAACCTGTCTCCTGACCTCCTCTTTT
Source organism: Phyllomedusa bahiana (assembly GCA_025379985.1). Lineage (NCBI taxonomy): Eukaryota > Metazoa > Chordata > Amphibia > Anura > Hylidae > Phyllomedusa > Phyllomedusa bahiana. The sequence goes on from JAODAL010083812.1 coordinate 4,939, forward strand.
AGTTCCAAAAAAAGAGGGGGAACCTAAGGGGGGGTTACGTCATGGGGTCGCGGGCACCGCGGCCCCCGCGATTCGCCCCCCTGCCCGCGGGGCTCCGCACGGGTGCCGCGGCTGCCCGCGACCATCCCTTTTGTGGTCTTGGTTCCTGCGCCGTTCCCCTTACCCGGTCCACGCTCCGTGAACGCTGCTCCTGCCCCTTTCCCGGCCGCCGCGCGCGGGGCCCGCTGCTTAAGGCTTGCGCGCGACAGCTTCTATGGATTTAAAGGGCCAGCGTCCCGATAATTGGTCTATTGTCGGGCGCTGGTTCTATTTAAAGAATACGCCCCCAGCACTTCCTGCCAGTCCGTTGGTGTGTTTTCCATGAGATTAGAGAGTGTTGGAGTTTCTGTATTGATTACCCGTGTACCAGTCCGCTTGCTTACGTTTCCTGACCTTGCCTGTTTGCCGCCTGCCCTGACCTCCTGCCTGTCTCTGACCACGAACCTCTGCCGCCTGCCCTGACCTTCTGCCTGTCCCTGACTACGCCTCTGGATTACGTCTTTGTACCACGCATTACCCCGGCCGCCATCGCAAGCAAGTCACGTCAGGTGTAGCGAACTGGTAGCCTCACGCCACAGCAAGTCCATCCCGCTTTGCGGTGGGCTCTGGTTAATACCGGGGGCTACTTAGACTCCGCTCCCTGGCGTGGCTCAACTATCATCACTTGCGGTGGTCCAGCGAATCCACCTCTGCATTACAGTATATATATAATATATATAAAATATATATATATTATATATATTTTTATATAATATATATATATATAATATTAAAATTTTAATATATATATAGTAAAAATTAGTGACAGGAACATATTTTTTTTTCTCTGTAAAAATACATACTGCAGCTCAATGTAGCGTAAAAAATGGCCCTACTGACCAGAACATAGCACAGAGGGCCCGGGCTCCGGATCTTTTGGGACCCTAGCAATGCCCCTTGGTTATACTGTATCTCACTTTTAGAAAATATCACAAATTTTTTCTTACAAATCATCTAACTTTAATAGACCTTAGGCCCCATTCACATCACGTCTTCTGGTTCCATCGCAGGTATCCTTCTTGATACCATGAAAAAGGCATCAAACATGTTGGCCTAGGACATACCTAGGCCGATATGTCAGATTTTGGCTGCACCATTTTTATGGGGATTTTGCACCAAAACCTGTTGTAGCCCTATTCTATGCACCTAAGATATATTATGCTAAGCAAGGCATACCACATGCCAGATTTATGAACCTACATATGGCAGATTCATACATTCGGGCGCAGTATACACTCATTTAATGCACCTTAAAACTGGAATAGTGGTGCCTATTTTCTGACATGTCACCCCTATATTGTTTCTAGTCTGTATGTGGAGGAGTGGCTGCCACCATTTTGGTTTTTTGCACTCCATCCACCTTCACAGGCTTTTTAATCAGTGCAGTGTAACTTGTAAGCTGGTACCTTCATTCCCTGGATTATGGAGGTCTGAATAGGACCCAAACGAGAGGTAACAATAGTGTAGGACCGCCTGCCTGAGGTCCCGTTGAAGTTCGGAAGTGGCTTAAGCAGTTTTGATCAAAAGTGTGAACTGAGCACCTCAAAAGTTTTTCCATGTATTCCAGATAGCAGAAATGCTTTTTCAAAGATTCCTATATCCCCTTTGATAGCTTCTTTAGTTGATAGTGTGCTACTGATTTTGGAATTAAATAGAGTGAACATAGTCTAAAAGAGTCTACATTTGCCCTATTGTTTCCGGTATCCATTGGGGTACCTTTTACATAGAATTTTGAAGTATACAAACATGAAATACAATACAGTCCAAAAGACTCTATGTTTGCCCTGTTGCTTCAGGAATCCATTGGGTTACCTCTTAGGCCTGGTTCACAAGTTGCGTCGGAGGTTCCATTTGGAACCTCCATCGCATGTACCCTTTGGAACCTCCATCGCATGTTCCATTTGGAACCTCCATCGCATGTTCCGTTTGGAACCTCCATCGCATGTTCCATTTGGAACCTCCATCACATGTTCCATTTGGAACCTCCATCGCATGTTCCATTTGGAACCTCCATCGCATGTACCCTTTGGAACCTCCATCGCATGTTCCGTTTGGAACCTCCATCGCATGTACCCTTTGGAACCTCCATCACATGTTCTGTTTAGAACCTCCGCCGCATGTTCCGTTTAGAACCTCCGTCGCCTGTTCTGTTTAGAACCTCCATCACATGTTCCGTTTAGAACCTCCATCACATGTTCTGTTTAGAACCTCCATCACATGTTCTGTTTAGAACCTCCATTGCATGTTCCGTTTAGAACCTCCATCACATGTTCTGTTTAGAACCTCCATCACATGTTCCGGTTGGAACTTCCGCTGTGAATGATGAAACAAATAGTGCAGCAAGCTACACTATTTTTTCCATCTCAACAATGGACACCACTGTGGAAACCCGATGGACCCATTGTAATTAATAGGGTCCACCAGGCGCCATGGGTGTGAGACGGATCCCATGGTTTCTGTTCTCACCTCTGCAGTGGAGGTTCCAAACGGAGAGTTCGACGCAGATGTGATCAAAGCTTAATATAGTTTTCTGACATATACAAACATGAAATAGAGCAAACATACTCCAAAAGAGTCTATGTTTTCACTGTTGCATCACCATAAACCAAATCTAAAATATACAAAAAGCATTACCACAATGTGCTACTTATAAAACTACTAAATAATAGTCACACAGTTACCAAATAACACTGCCTGCTACACCAACCAGAATCCCAAGACCACTAAGACCGCATATCACCAGCACACAGTGACCGAATACTAAAACCACACCATAACCACATATCACCAGCACATAGTGACCGAATAATACAAACTGACATACTACAACCAATATTACCAGCATACAGTGACCATACAGTGTACACAGGCTCTGCAGACATATAAATGATTACAGTAAAGTTATACCTAGTGACTCACAGGAGACGTCTCTGAAGAGTTGGTCTCTTTCTCTTCTTCTTCTTTTCCATCTGTCCCAGACGCCATGACGACTACTCCCGACTCTTCACTGTAAAATTTAGAAAATAAACATCTTAGACTCCTCAATTTATCAGCACTTCTCTACCAATTCCTCTCTCTATACAAACTCCCCAACTATAGCACCTCATATGGTAGCCATGTAATATGCCCCCTGTAGCCAGACAGTAGCCCCTGTAGCCAGTAGATGCCCCCCTGTGGCCAGTAGATGCCCCCCTGTGGCCAGTAGTGCCCACCCTGTAGCAGTGATGCCCCTGTACCAGTAGTGCCCCCTGTAGCCAGTGATGCCCCCCTGTAGCCAGTAGGTGCCCTTGTAGCCAGTAGGCTGTAGCCACTGATGCCCCCTGTAGCCACTGATGCCCCCTGTAGCCAGTGATGCCCCCCATGTAGCCAGTGATGCCCCCTGTAGCCAGTGATGTCCCCCTTGTAGCCAGTGATGTCCCCTTGTAGCCAGTAGATGCCCCCCTGTAGCCAGTAGATGCCCCCCTTGTAGCCAGTGATGCCCCCCTGTAGCCAGTGATGCCCCCCTTGTAGCCAGAAGATGCCCCCCTGTAGCCAGTGATGCCCCCCCCTGTATCCAGTGAGGCCCCCTGTAGCCAGTAGATGCCCCTGTAGCCAGTGATGCCCCCCTGTAGCCAGTAGATGCCCCCTGCAGCCAGTGATGCCCCCCTGTAGCCAGTGATGCCCCTTGTAGCCAGTAGATGCCCCCCTTGTAGCCAGTGATGCCCCCCTGTAGCCAGTGATGCCCCCTTGTAGCCAGTAGATGCCCCCCTTGTAGCCAGTGATGCCCTCTTGTAGCCAGTGATGCCCCCCTTGTAGCCAGTAGATGCCCCCCCTGTAGCCAGTGATATGCCCCCTGTAGCCAGTGATATGCCCCCTGTAGCCAGTGATGCCCCCCCTGTAACCAGTGATGGCCCCCCTGTAGCCAGTGATGCCCCCCTTGTAGCCAGTAGATGCCCCTCCTGTAGCCAGTGATGCCCCCTTGTAGCCAGTGATGCCTCCTGTAGCCAGTGATTCTCCCCTGTAGCCAGTGATGCCCCCTGTAGCCAGTGATGCCCCCTGTAGCCAGTAGATGCCCCCTGTAGCCAGTGATGCCCCCTGTTGCCAGTGATGCCCCCCTTGTAGCCAGTGATGCCCCCCCTGTAGCCAGTGATGCCCCCCTTGTAGCCAGTAGATTCCCCCCTTGTAGCCAGTAGATGCCCTCCATTGTAGCCAGTAGATGCCCCCTGTAGCCAGTGATGCCCCCTTGTAGCCAGTAGATGCCCCTGTAGCCAGTGATGCCCCCTGTAGCCAGTGATGCCCCCTGTAGCCAGTGATGCCCCCCTGTAGCCAGTGATGCCCCCTTGTAGCCAGTGATGCCCTCCTTGTAGCCAGTGATGCCCCTCCTTGTAGCCAGTGATGCCCCCTGTAGCCAGTGATGCCCCCCTGTAGCCAGTGATGCCCCCCTATAGCCAGTGATACCCCTCTTGTAGCCAGTGATGCCCTCCTTGTAGCCAGTGATGCCCCCTTGTAGCCAGTGATGCCCCCCTTGTAGCCAGTGATTTCCCCACTGTAGCCAGTAGTTGCCCCCTGTAGCCAGTGATGCCCCCTTGTAACCAGTGATGCCCCTGTAGCCAGTAGATGCCCCCTGTAGCCAGTGATGCCCCCTGTAGCCAATGATGCCCCCTCATAGCCAGTGATGGCCCCCATGTAGCCAGTAAATGCCCCCTTGTAGCCAGTAGATGCCCCCATGTAGCCAGTAGATGCCCCCTGTAGCTAATTATAAAATAACAAAAAAGTACTTACTTCGGTCCGCGCGTCCCGGTCCGGAGCTGCTGAGCATTGTAAGCAGTGTGACGTCATCACGCTGCTTACGCTGCACGCAGCTCCCAGGGATCTCCTTGGCGGCAGAGCTGCCAGCCGAGGAGATCGAGCGTCGCAGGGGGCGCGGTGAAAGCTGTGCGCCCGCTGCGACACTGATACAGGGGAGGAGTCAGGACAGGAACGATCCGTCCCACCTCCTCCCTGCACCAGCTGGCTCTGCGCGGCTGTTTTATAACAGTCGCGCAGAGTCAGGGGCGATCCTCCAGGCGGGCGAGGCAGGCGGTCGCGGCGCCTCCCTCAGGTGAGCGGAGCCTCGGCGCCCCGGGCGATCGCCCGTCTCGCCCTTAGGAACGGTCCTGTGTATAATATAGAACCATATTGTGCACAGTATTGCAGGACACATGGCACGGGGTGCTATATCTAACACATTTTCGCCTAGAACCTCCAAGAACATTACTTCTAGCAAAAGATGTGGTCTAACAGATGGGATGTGATAGAACAGGGGTGTCAAACTGAAATTCTCTGAGGGTTACATCAGCATTATACAGTAGTTGCCTTCATTGGAGGGCCTTGAAGGGTGGCTAGGATGCATTGGTGGGTCTAACAGAGCTCTGCCTCCACCTGTGAGCTCTGAATATAAAGATGACACCTTTTTGATGTGCTGGTACCACCACCTCTGCAAAGCACTGACTGTGTTCTCCAGGGAAAGAGAGAGCTGGTACTTTTGCGTTCAGACATCGTCCATCCTTGTCCATCCCTGCTCGCTGTGTCTATGCTTTCTCGGGCCACATTAAATGACATGACGGGCTTTGAGTTTGATACGTGCAATGAAGCATGCTGCAGTTTTATGCCGACTTACTGCTACATGGAGGTATGCACAACCTTATTGACATGCAGGCTCAGACTGGCCCACAGGTGAATAGGGTAAATCCCCAGTGGGCCCCCGGTCATGGTAGACCTGGAGTTATTTTTAAACTCCATATAGATCCTTGGGAGAGGCATAAAAGCAAGAAACTGAGTATAGGAGGAATGTACCGTCATTTACCGTAGCTGTAGCTTGGGCCCGTAAAATAAACTCCACCAGTGGGCCCGGAAGCAGCCCAACTGTCAAACTAATCTCATCAGCTTCTATGAGGAAGTCAGTGCTAGACTGGATCGGGGTGAAGCATTGGATGTCATATATCTAGATTTTTCTAAAGCATCTGATACGGCGCCACATAAAAGGTTGGTAAGTAAAATGAGAATGCTTGGCGGGGGAAAAAGTGTGCAAGTGGGTAAACAACTGGCTCGAGAAAAAAAACAAAGGGTGGTTTTTTTTATAGATGTA
>JAODAL010083813.1:0-11122 GCA_025379985.1 Phyllomedusa bahiana
CTAATCACTCTTTTCTGTTTTTTTACTGTATTTGAACCCCCCGCCGGGATTCTGATTGCTTAAAACTCCCCATAGGTTTTAATGGTTCACTGTCGCTCCTATTCTGATTGGCCGGTTTATGCCGACCAATCAGAATAGCTTTCAGAATTTGAATTACTGTATTTCCCGGCAATTTCCAATATCCTAATTCTTGAATTAGGAAATTTTGGGAAAGTGTTTTGTTTTATGAAATTTTTTATTTTTAGTTTCCCAGCTCTTTTCCCTGAGAATTTTTTTCCGCCTTTATAAAGGCGATTTTTGATTCATACTCCGCACCGACAGGTGGAATGATTTTCTCGCTGTTCCAGCCTTCTCGCATCGGAACTGATTCTCGGCGCAGTCCCACACGGCGCCTAAGTCCCGCACTGCGCCCATGTCCCCGCACTGTGCCCCACACACACTGGCCAGGCGCGGCGGACTTTTCCCCGCATGTACGAGTGCGCTACCTCCGGCGCCGGATCATAGGCGCAGCCCCGCACTGCGCCTCGGACCCGCACTACACCTAACACACAGGCGAGGCGCAGCGGACTTTACATGCTATGTATGAGCACGCCCCGGCCCCAACATAAATCAGGCGCAGATTCCGCCAGAAAACTGGCGGAAAGGTGCGCCCCGACCCGGCGAGATTCATACATGTGGCCCTTTGACGTTATGTTGTGTTTATCGCACATTGACCTATAATTGTGGGAAGTTTGGAGAACACCGCTGGCTGAGCTCAATGGGACACGAAGCCGGTGTCAGAGACGTATCTTGGCGCCATTGACGGTCTTACCATAAAAAATGCTGACCCCCGACCTGTCCATGATGCCTCACAGCATATTCAAGAAATTAAAAAGGGGAGAGACGGCGCTCTGTGTGAAAGTAAGTCTGAGGCAAATAAAAACACTTATGAACAATTGCCAGGGCGCTCACCTGGAAGTGTTGTGCGGATTACTGTAGAGGCACAACACTCGTATGATTAGAGGTGTCTCTATCCGAGCCTCGGAAACAGCAGCCGTGTGGTCACCTCCTCCGGAGCCAAGAATGGACAACGGGCACACAGTAGATACTGCACAATATGTGGTGGACCAGGCGCTCGTTTCAAGAAATAAGTCCTCGTGGCGGACGACGTTGAATAAAAGGCTAATTTATTCCATAAAAGATGCACAAGGTGTTCACCTTCGCATAAAACAGTAACACACATAACGCGTTTCGTGCCCTGAACCGGCACTTCCTCAGGCGATAGTGTCACTTAGAAAAAACTTTGTTGTCTATGTGACACTGTATCATCTGAGGAAGTGCCGGCAAGGCACGAAAGGCGTTAAAGGGGTTTTGCCACCATCTCATTTCCTGCCTCCAGCTCTTCAGCTCTGTGTGCTCAGAAGGGGGCGTGTGTGATTTGTTTGAATTTCATATCATGTGACCCTGCAGGATGACATCACCAGGCCTTTCCTCTCTGTAGCCAAAGAGAGGTCTGTTTATGTAAAGCATTGTGAGTAGCTGAGAGGTAAAGCTTTTTGCCTCCAGGCACAAGGGTCCTAGGTTCAAATCCCTGCAGGAACCAAACCGTGTTGTTGTTTTTTTTCTCTTATCAATGCACAACCTGAATGGAGGGTTCTTTTTTTTTAAATTTTTGCACTGTGTGACTATTTACTAAGAAGTCCAGAGGACGGGAGTAGAATGACCGCACCTGGGGCTGAACACTCGCTCAGCAGTGAGTGTGTGTGATGACTAAGGAGTACAGAGGACGGGAATAGAATGACAGCACCTGGGGTTGAACACTCGCTCAGCAGGGAGTGTGTGTGATTACTAAGGAGCAAAAGAGGACGGGAGTAGAATGACAGCACCTGGGGTTAACACTTTGCTCAGCAAACGGGGTGGTGTATTACTAAGGAGTAAAAGAGGAGGAGTAGAATGACAGCACCTGGGGTTTTAACCTTGCTCAGCAGTGAGGTGTGTAGATTACTGAGGAGTACAGAGGACTGGGGGTAGAATGACGCACCTGGGGGGTTGAGCACTTTCACAGCAGTAAGTGGTGGGGATTACTAAGGAGTACAGAGGACGGGTTAGAATGAACGCCCTGGGTTAAACCCCTTGCTCAGCAGTGAGTGTGTGTGATTACTAAGGAGCACAGAGGATGGGAGTAGAATGACAGCACCTGGGACTGAACACCGGCTCAGCAGTGAGTGTGTGTGATTACTAAGGAGTACAGAGGACAGGAATAGAGTGACAGCACCTGGGGTTTGAACAGTCAGTAGCTGAGAGGAGAGGTGATGTCTGAGCATGTGCAGCCAGGACTGAGGAGCTCTCAGCCCTGGTCGTTTCCCCTGGAGACGAGCTGTAAACAATGGATCACTAAAGGAGCAGCTAAAACAAAAACGGAGCAGAATTTTTAATAATGATGAAAATGTTTGTTATTTCATTTGCAAGCTTCCAGCATCAATTTTACTTCGTGGCAAAACCCCTTTATGTGTGTTACTCTTTTATGCGAAGGTGAACACCTTGTGCATCTTTTATGGAATAAATTAGCCTTTTATTCAACGTCGTCCGCCACGAGGACTTATTTCTTGAAACGAGCGCCTGGTCCACCATATATTGTGCAGTATTTGCAGCACATTCATACATACACATAGATTTGGTATAATGTTCCTTGTTATATGTTTCATTGTTCATCTAACGCTTCATATTTTCCTGTTTATTGGACGATTTTTCCGGAGATTTATTCTTCTCAATAGTTTTCCTGGCTCCTTCCATTGCTGAGTCTATTAGAGATCTATTGTTAGACGATTATACTTTTTATACTTTGGTGATGTAATCTACAATGTTACAGGTGTGGGAACATTGTAACGTTTCTCTTCTCTCTCTGTTTCTCTTATCAGTGCGACCCTGTACAATGTAACGCTGCGGACGAGATCGATGCTACCTGTTGCCTTTCTGTAGATGTGACTGCAGTGGATTGTTGCCCCATATGACTTGAGGAAGCGCCTATTAGCGTGAAACGCGTCGTCCTCCACTTGCTTTTTTTGGTTTGTTTTTAAAGACGCCCTTTTAAGAAATATATAATTGAATTTTCTACAATCTGCAGATTCAGCGGCGTCCCCTGCTGTGGACACATTGTATAAACTGTGAACAAGGAACCAGTGTAATCTGTAACACGTAAGGAAACCATATTGATAACGAGGCAGCAATAGTAACAGATTATCTCCAGTGTCTCCCTATATCTATAGTCCATATTAATCTGGATTATCTCCAGTATCTCCTTATATCTATAGTCCATATTACTCTGGATTATCTCCTTATATCTATAGTCCATATTACTCTGGATTATCTCCAGTTTCTCCCTCGATCTATAGTCCATATTACTCTGGATTATCTCCAGTATCTCCTTATATCTATAGTCCATATTACTCTGGATTATCTCTGGTATCTCCTTATATCTATAGTCCATATTACTCTGGATTATCCCCAGTATCTCTGTATATCTATAGTCCATATTACTCTGGATTATCTCCAGTATCTCCTTATATCTATAGTCCATATTACTCTGGATTATCTCCTTATATCTATAGTCCATATTACTCTGGATTATCTCCTTATATCTATAGTGCATATTACTCTGGATTATCTCCAGTATCTCCTTATATCTATAGTCCATATTACTCTGGATTATCTCCAGTATCTCCTTATATCTATAGTCCATATTACTCTGGATTATCTCCAGTATCTCCTTATATCTATAGTCCATATTACTCTGGATTATCTCCAGTATCTCCTTATATCTATAGTCCATATTACTCTGGATTATCTCCAGTATCTCCTTATATCTATAGTCCATATTACTCTGGATTATCCCCAGTATCTCTGTATATCTATAGTCCTTATTACTCTGGATTATCTCCAGTTTCTCCCTATATCTATAATCTCTATTACTCTGTATTATCTCCATATATCTATAGTCCATATTGCTCTGGATTATCTCCAGTATCTCCTTATATCTATGGTCCATATTACTCTGGATTATCTCCAGTGTCTCCCTATATCTATAGTCCATATTACTCTGGATTATCTCCAGTGTCTCCCTATATCTATAGTCCATATTACTCTGGATTATCTCCAGTGTCTCCCTATATCTATAGTCCATATTACTCTGGATTATCTCCAGTATCTCTTATATCTATAGTCCATATTACTCTGGATTATCTCCAGTATCCTCCTATATCTATGGGTCCATATTACCCCTGGATTTACCCTTTTTCCCTTAAAATCTATAGCCCAAATTACCTGGATTATCCCAGTTTTCCCCTTAAACAAAAGGGTCCATATTACCTGGTTTATTCCTTATATCTAAAAGGCCCCATTTATTTGGTTTTACTCTTTCCTTTTTATTTTATAGCCATAAAACTCTGGTTTAAACCCCTTTAATTTTTTATAGCCCATATTACTCGGGAATTATTTCCAGTATTTTCCCTTTTTATCTATTTTTCCATTTTAACTCTGGATTAATTTTTTCCCTTTTATTTTTTCTATAGTCCATGTTACTCGGGTTTAAACTCCATTTAACCCACCCCCAATAGTCTGCAGCGCAGGGTTTTTGGAGGGGGGGTTCCTCACCTTTGCTCAAAACCAAAAAACCTCCACCGGTGTTGGCTCCGGTCACGATGGCGGTCTTCCCGGTCAGGTCGGCGCGGCACTTGCGGGCTTCCCAGCTTCCCTTTCTCTGCAGACGTAGGACCACGGCGAGGACCACAGAGCACAGGAACCAGGCGGGGTGGCTGAGGAGGGCGAGGAGCTCCATGATGGCCGGAGTGCAAGCCTTAGTGCACTGAAACACTCCTCCCTGGGTGAAACCCCGGGGTCCTAGGGGTAAAAACCACCCTTTTTAAAATATTAACAACTTGACCCTTGTCGGGTGTAAAGGAGAGCGGGACGTCAAGTAGAGCCCCGCGGGCCCCCCCTTCAGGGCTTGCAAAATTTCCCATTACAATGTTTTAAACTGTGGGGGGACACAGGGGGATTGTCTCACTGGATACAACTGTCTCCCTCCCCAGCTGAGGCAGGACCAGCTATGTACAATTTATCGTTGGAGCGGGCTGGGAGTCACAGGCATTTTTTAACACTGGGTTCAATTGTAAAACCCCCCCAGCCCGAGAGCAGGAAATAGCTTGTACAATTTTTAAGGTGGAGTCCGGGCTTTGGGGCTCACAGGCATTGTCTTCACTGGTACAATTGTATTAAGGCTGGGGAGCAGGGCTAAAACTTGGGACAATGAAACATTGTGGAGTTTCCCGGGGGGGGAGCTCACAGGGCATTTTCTACCCCTGGAATTTCAAATTTTTTCCCCCACAGCTAGGCAGGAAAAGCTGTTTTACAATGTAAACATTTTGGGGTCCGGGCTGGGAGCCCCCAGAGCAAAGGGCTCACCGGGATACAATTTTTCCACCCCAGAGGGGGAAGCATGACAAGTACAGTTGGCCAAAAAAAATTTTTTAAACCCCCCTTTTTAAAGCCCCAAAAAGGCAAGGGTTTTTTTAACCTTTTTTAAAAGCCCCAATGCAAGGGTTTTTCCCCCTTTTTAAAAAAAGCCCCATTGATTTTCCCCCCCCCCTTTTTTTTTGCCCCCTTTTTGGGAGGGTTTCTTTTTTTCCCGGCCCCCAAAAAAAGCCCCCTCCCGCATTTTTTCCCCCTTTTTACAAAAGCCCCAAACTTAAGGTTTTCCCCCCTAAAATTTAAAAGGGGCCCCAAATTGGAAATTTTTTTTTCCTTTCCCTCCCCCAATATTTAACCCCATTGTGGCCCCCTCCCCCTTTATATAAAGCCCCACTCCCCGGGGTTTTCTGGTCCTTTTTCCCCTCATAAAGGTCCATCTCCCGGTTTTCCCCCCCCCCTTATAAAGCCCCCCTCTGCAGGTTTCCCCCCCCCCCCCCTTTTTAAAAAACCCATCTGCAGGGTTTCTCCCTCCCCCCATTAAAAAAAGCCCCATCCCGCAGGTTTCTCCCTTCCCCCCTATATAAAACCCCTCTGCAGGGTTTTCCCTCCCCCCTCTATAAAGCCCCATCTGCAGGGGGGTTTTTCCCCCCCTCTATATAAAAAACCCCCTCTGCAGTTTTCCCTCCCTCTATTTTTAAAAACCCCCCTCTGCAGGGTTTTTTTCCCTCCCCCCCCATATTAAACCCCATTTTGCAGGTTTCTCCCCCCCCCTCCCCCGATAAAGCCCCATTGCAGGTTTTTTTCCCCCCCCTCTATTTAAAGCCCCTTTTGCAGGTTTTTCCCCCCCCCTTATAAAAACCCCCTCTGCAGGTTTTTTCCCCCCCCCTCATATAAAGCCCCCTCTGCAGGTTTTTTTCCCCCCCTCTATATAAAGCCCCATTCCCGCAGGTTTTTCCCCCCTCTATATAAAGCCCCCATCTGCAGGTTCCCCCCCTTTTATTTAAAACCCCATCTGCGGGGTTTTTCCCCCCCCTCTAAAATTAAAACCCCTTTTCAGGTTTTTCCCCACCCAAATTTTAAAACCCCCTCTGCAGTTTTCTCCCCCTCTATATTTAAAACCCCCTCTCAGGGTTTTTCCCTCCCTCTTTAAAAAAAGCCCCCATCTGCGGTTTTTTTCCCCCCCCTCCCAATAAAGGGCCCCCTCTGAGGTTTCCCCCCCCTCTATATAAAGCCCCCTCTGCAGGTTTTTCCCCCCCCTTTTTTTAAAGCCCCAACTCAGGGTTTCCCCCCCCCCCGGGGCCCCCTTTATAAAGCCCCCATCTGGGAGGTTTTTTCCCTCCCCCCTTATAAAGGGCCCCAAAATTTTCGGTTTCTCCTCCCTTTATATAAAGGGCCCCCTCTGCAGGGTTTTTCCCCCCCCTTAAAATAAAGCCCCATCTGCAGGGTTTTTTTCCCCCCCCCCCTATAAAAAGGGCCCCACTGCAGGTTTCCCCTCCCCCTCTAATAAAGCCCCCCTCTGCAAAAGGTTTTTTTCCCTCTCTTTTTATAAAGCCCCCCTCTGGGAGGTTTTTTCCCCCCCCTTATAAAGCCCATCTTTAAAGGTTTTTTCCCCCCCCCCTTAAAAGCCCCATCTGCAGGGTTTTTCCCCTCTCTATATTTAAAACCCCAAACTCAGGTTTCTCCCTTTCCCCTTTTTAAAAAAAGCCCCACTGCAGGTTTCTCCCCCCCTTTTAAAATTTAAAAACCCCAAACTGCAGGTTTCCCCCTCCCCTCTATATAAGGCCCCCCCCTTTTTGCAGGTTTTTCCCTCCCCCCTAATAAAGCCCCATTGCAGGGTTTTTTTCCCCCTCTTAAAAAAGCCCCTTTTGCAGGTTTTTTTCCCTCCCCCAAAATAAAGCCCCCCTCTGCAGGTTTCCCCCCCTCTAATTTTTAAAACCCCACGAAATTTTTCCCCCCCCTCTATAAAAAAGCCCCATCGCAGGTTTCTCCCTCCCCTTTTATTTAAGGGCCCCCTCGCGGTTTTTTCCCCCCCCTCTCATAAAGCCCCATCTGCAAATTTTTTCCCCCCCTCTATAAAAAAGCCCCCTCTGCAGGTTTTTCCCCCCCTATATATTGGGCCCCCCCCCGCAGGGTTTTTTCCCCCCCTTTTTAATAAAGCCCCTTTTGGGAGGTTTTCCCTCCCCTCTATATAAAAAACCCCATCTGCAGGTTTTCCCCTTCCCCCTATTAAAGCCCCATCTGCAAAGGTTTTTTCCCTCCCCCCTTTTAAAGCCCCATTGCGGTTTTTTCCCCCCCCTAAATAAAGGGCCCCTCTGCAGGTTTCTCCTCCCCCCCAAAAAAAGCCCCATCTGCAAAAAAGGGTTTTTCCCCCCCCCTCTAAATAAAGCCCCCTGCCAAAGGGTTTCCCCCCCCTTTAACGGCCCCAAGGTGGAGGGTTTTTTTCCCCTTCCCCCCAAAAGAAAAATTTGCGGGGGCCCCCTACTTTAATAAAGGGGGCCCTTCTGGGGGGTTTTGGGTTTCTTTCCCTCCCCTCTATTTAAAAACCCCCTCTGGGGGTTTATTCCCCCCCTCAAATAAGGCCCCAAACTGCAGGTTTCCCCCCCCTCCTTTTAAAAAGCCCCATCTGCAGGGGGTTTCCCCCCCCTTATATTTAAAGGCCCCCATTGCAGGTTTCCCCCCTTTTAAAAAAAAGCCCCCCACTGCAAGGGGGGTTTTCCCCTCCCCCCTATATAAACGCCCAACTGCAGGTTTTTCTTCTGGCAAAGAAAACCCGAATAAAAACCTTTTCCCCCTTTTTAGGTCAATTAGGAAAACCCAAAAATTTTTTTATTCCTTTAAAAAGGGGAAATAAAAGAGAGGGAGAATTTTTTTAAGGGGATTTTTTATTCTTTCGTTGGATTCCCAACCCCGGGTATTAAATTTTAAATTTTTAAAGATATCTATGTACACCCCCCTGTCCCCCTCAAAGGGTTTAAAATCCCGTTTACCAGAAACAGGAAAAAGGGCAAAACAACGGGGCAGAAGCATCTGAGGGGGTTGGACCTGGAAGCCCCCTCCGACAGACGCACCTTGTAGATCCTGCTTCCTGGATGAACACTGGACACTGCCATTGACAATCACAGAAGACAACATGCCCAAGAGACAATAGCAAGAAGCAAGGACACCTGCATGGCTGACCCATACCTGCCAACTCTCCCGCTTTTGGCGGGGGTCACGCAAATGGGGGCCCCGCCTCCAACCCCGGTAGAGTTGGCGAACCTCCCCCCGGCCCGGGGGGGGACCCCGGCCCCGAGTAGTGTCGGCGTACTTTTTCGCCCCCCGGGGGTTTCCCCCAGGCGGGTTTTAAACGGCCCCCACGGCGCTACCCTTCGGAGACTCCCCTGTGCAGGAAGGAGGAGGGGGATCGTTCCCCTTTCCCCCGATGTATTGGCGGTTTGGGGCCGTAATGCAGGTCAGTGTGCGGGGGAGGGACGCGGGTGCTTGCGGGAGGAGGAGGAGGGTGTTCCCTTCTCCCCCTAATTACTCGGCCGGGGGTGGCCCTAATACAGGTCAGTGTCGCGGGGTAGTGAGGCGGTGCTGTGCGGGAGGAGGCAGGGGGATCGTTCCCTTTCCCCCTGTATGTACTTGGCCGGTGTGCGCCGTACATACAGGTCAGTGTCGCAGGGGGAGTGACGCGCGGCTGCTGTGCAGGGAGGAGGAGGAGGGTCGTTCCCCCTTTCCCCCCTGAAGTCCGGGCCGGTGTGCGCCTACTAAGGTCAGTGTCGCGGGGGGTAGTGACGCGGGTGCTGTGCAGGGAGGAGGCAGGAGGAACTTTTCCCCTCTCCCCTGTTGTGCGGTGTGCGCTACAACAGGTCGTGACGAGGGGGAGTGACGCGCGGCTGAGGGGAGTGCAGCGGTGCTGTGAGGGAGGAGGCGGAGGGATCGTTCCCCTTCCCCCTTGTTGTACTCGGCCGGTGTGCGCCGTACAGGATCACAAAAGGAGATAAAGGAAAAAATGGACCGGCGCAGTGCAGGTGTAGGTAAAAAACCCAAGCTAAAGGTTTTTCTTTAAAAAGTTTTTTTTTTTAAAAAATGTCTCGGCTTCCCGTGACAAAAAAAAAAACAATGGGAAAATTTAAAAAAAAGATTTTTGGTTCGCGCGTGTCCCCGCGCTTATGAAGTAAAAAAATCACTAAAACTTTAGATTTATATATAGTGAAAACTTTATTGTAATTGGATGATATTTTTTACAGGTAATGAGTGGGGACACTGAGGGGGGGGAAAAAAGGGAAAGCCCCTTTGGGAGAAAAAAAGTGTAATCAAAATGAAGCGGCAGGAGAAGGACGGAAGCCCGGGGGAGTCATTTTCGGAACCCCGTGCATAGTTGAACTTCGATATGTGTTGCGTAAAAAAATGGCCACGGGGCCCTGCGTAAAAAAGAGGTGCCCTATACATAGGTTACGTATTTTAAGAAGTTCATAGAGAGATTTTAAAGTCTTAAATTCACTCCCGTTGATTTTATTTCCTCAATTTCCAAACGTTACAGGCTCTCAGAAAAAAGAGTGTTCTGGATCTATAGATTACAAACTCTGTCCCCCCGGGCCTCAATGATGCCCGAGTTAATTTATTAATTTAGTTGAGCCATGTTCCATCCCTTTTTAAAGATCACTTTTAAAGTATTCTCTTGTTGTTTACCTAAAAACAAAAAATATTTTATTTTAATTAAATGTATTAACTAAAGGGTTTTGGGTTAAATCCCCTAAGTCCACAATAGGGGTATATAAATTTGATTTTAAATTTTACACTTAATTTTTTACAATTCTAGGAACGTACCAGTACTACTGCCTCATTTGGGATTATATTCGCGCTCCTGTTCCGTAAGGGAAATTTTAATAACTAAATATTTGTTTGCTTCCGTTTTTTATTGATTGTATGTTATTCAATTGTATCCGTTAATTTATTTTTACATTTTCACTTATTTTTTTAGATGTTAATTATATCTGTTCACTTTAAATCACCCGGGCATCTGCACCCAGGGACCTCGGATTTTTTCTTTCTCTATTTTCTTCCCCCTAATTCAATATTTATTCCCCACCCAGTATCCCCTTTTTACCCCACTTGTCCCCGGGCCCCAGACCCGCTATGATCAATATTTGGTTTTGTAGCTCGGCCCCCTAGTCCATGCACTTCTTTTGTTATTTGCCATAGAGGAGTAGCTCCCTTTTTATTGGGGCTATTCACAAATCCCGGTTAAGTCCCAGCTATCGGTGAGCCTAATTTTTCTGCCCCCGATTGGACGTTCATAGTACCCCCCAAAAGTACAACTATTACAGAGTCTCCCTATTTACCTACTTTGGTTCATTCAATTTTCCCCCCTTACCCAATCAATCAGATGGACCTATTCTATATGAATTTTTTTAGCGCACATTTTTCTTTTTCTAGGGCAATCCTTTTTTAAACCATTCCTGCACTTTTTTGGTCTATTTGTATTCACCCCTTTTTGCTTTTGGACACTTCTTCTTCCCCTTCACCAGCCTTTTTGGTTCTCTAATTTTTCCTCTACTTTGTTTTTCATACTTTAGGTGGTGATTTTTTTTACATCACCACCCCCCCACTTTTTTCCCCCACCCCATTAATACACCCCACAACCATTTATTCAATTTTATTTTATTTTTATTATCGCAAACATATCGGGTTC
>JAODAL010083814.1:0-11121 GCA_025379985.1 Phyllomedusa bahiana
TAATCAATGCAAGGGCGCAGTGACCCGTCCTTCTTTTCCATGAAGAAGAAGCCGGCACCCGCGGGTGAGGTGGATTTGTGGATGAAGCCCTTACGTAGATTTTCTTGGACGTAGGCAGACATCGCCTGGGTCTCAGGTACAGAGAGAGGGTAGACCCTACCCCGGGGAGGACTAGTACCGGGCAGTAGGTCAATAGGGCAGTCATAGGGACGGTGAGGAGGAAGAGTCTCCGAAAAAACATCCTGGAAGTCCTGATACTGCGCCGGTAGACCCGTAGAGGCTTGGGAGAGTGCCGTGGAGGAGTGGGGCACACCGGATGAGGTGCCATTAAGCAGCGAGACTGGCAGTCACGGCCCCAACGAAAAACTTTGCCTGTCTTCCAGTCCAGCATAGGGGCGTGACGCTGCAGCCATGGAAGCCCCAGGAGGACAGCCGAGGAAGAACGGGGTAGCACGAAGAATGTGATCCTCTCTTTATCCGAAAGTGGATAGAGTCACTCAGCAGTTCACCGCTGACAGACGAGATGACCAGAGGTTGGTCTAAGCGGATCACCGGGAGGCGATACTTGGTTACCAGGGTAGCGTCCATAAAATTCCCGGCTGATCCAAAGTCCAGGAAGGCGGCTACTTGGAACGAGGTCCCGGCATTGGTAGCGATCAGAACCGGCACAGTGAGACGAGGAGAGGAATTGCTCACACCTAGGGACGCCTCTCCCACGAAGCCTAGGAGCGTGCATTTCCCGGGCGTTGCTGTAGAAGCGGGCAGCCTCTGCGGAAATGTTCAGGGCTGCCGCAGTAGAGACAGAGGTTCTCCTCACGACGTCGTGATAGCTCCTGTGGAGTCAGATGAGCCCTGTCCACCTGCATGGTTTCTTCAACATCCGGCTGCAAAGGAGGCCGTAGGAACACTGGCGCTAAACGGGGCAGATGGCGTGATCGGACTGGCTCACGTTCCTGACGAAGCTCCTCCCGTTGTTAAGGGAAACATATATATTTCTAATGCTTTTGTAATGAAGTTTGTGGTGCAAAAACATTATTACACATATAAGCTTAGCTGAACAGCAGAGATATTCCAAGATGGCGCCTGCTTCCTGAACCACTCCCCACCATGTGCCAGCATGGACCTGGGTGGAAACCATGACCATATCTGGAGAACCAATCAACTAGTGCCACATTCCTGAAGACTGCAAGAAACAAAGGAACTTAGCCACGCCCTGAAGCCAGTTTGTAAAAAACCATTGTATTGTAATAAAGGCTCTCTCTTCTGGGTCTGCTTCACACTGAGGAGGAACTCATATCAGCTCTGTGTCTGATGTCATTTCTTCATGCCGGCAATCAGTGTTCAATTTGGACAGCAGTAGTCATGCGGTGTACCCCTGAACCCCAACATTTGGCGCCCAGTAAGTGGGGCAGTACCAGACGGGACGCATTTCCTTGGGGGACCTGACGGTGACCACCTGGACTTACCTCGGACTGTCCAAAACGGGAGACTGATCACCTCCACTTGAAAACACGGTAAGTCTACTGGTTTTCTTATTGAAATCTGTAGCTTGCCTGTGTATTTGGACGGTTCCAGGTTGGGTCGGGGTGTTTGTCCGGTCAGCCCGGGGTTTCTGGTCGGCGCAGAGCGTTCCCGCTGTACTGTCTCAAGAACCTGATCCCAGCTGCCGAGCCTGCCTGACTACTGTCTGTGTTGGTAGATCCTGCGGACAAGGACTGACACACGGGGTTTAATTTGGAAATCCTACCTAGATTGGGCTTGATGCTGTCAGTTGCAGACTAGGAAATTCTAGCTAGACTGAAGCACATGTTGCTGGTTGCAGACTAGAGGAAGTTCTAGCGAGATTGGATACACAGAGGAGATGTTGACATTTGCAGACTAGACAAGACTCTAGCTAGATCAGGACAGCGCCAATTGCAGAGTAGGGGAGAAATTCTAGCAGAAGGGACTCCCAGCTAACCGGTAGCTCGAGAGGGAGGTACGCTAGGACGTGTGTGTTTAATAAGCGTTAATATGATTAGGTTCCTCAAGTTTATGAGGGGTAAAAACGGCCCGTTATAGGGCTCAGTCAGTCTGCAGGATCTAGTGGAGGGAAGAAAAGAAGCATGTAGAGAAAAGAAAGAAAGAACCATGTAGAGAAGGTTAAAAAAGTTAATGAACATGTGTGGTTTTCACCAGGAGGGTAGACTTCAACTCACTTGTGAGCTTTAGCTGTGAAAGACAACAAGGGAGGGCTTGACGATAGCAAGCTTTTAGATGATGCATTAGTTTGAAAAAAGACAGCTGAAGAGATATCAAAAGAAGGATGGTCTGAGACTGAATGTAGGGATAAGAAGGAAATGTTCTTGGTTATAAGTATTGTCCGCTGACAAAATGTCCACCACCTTATAATGAAGCTGATTCTAAGTGCTGGGAGTGTCCCAATTGTGGCCAGCAAAATCTGCCCCCTGCTGAGTATTGTATTGCATGTGGCAGAGGAAGTCCAAATCCTGCTCCTTCCTGTACCAAAACATTTCCAGTGCCTCTGTCCCTCCCAATACCTCTCTCACTCCCACAACTCCAGTCACTTCCTCATCACCTGATGAGTCATCTGATTCTGTCCCTTCCGCCCCTAAGCTTACCATAAGAGAGTGCAGCGAGATAGTTGTGTCAGAGGGTATCAGCTAGGTTTCTGTTAGACTAAGGAAGGATATCAGTATAAGTTTGTATATAAGTTTGCATCTATTGTATAATTTATAATTCTGCATGTGCAGGGTCATTATATGAGAACAGCTCCTTTTATTGCAGGGATATGTAGTTACATTGTTGCATATTTTTAATGAACTGAATATAGGAAATGTTACTGTTTTATAATGTCACTGACATGCTTGTGCTTTATTTTAGGTGGTTAATCTGATATATTTGATTTGAAAAAGGAACTAAGTCTTCCTTAAGTCAGATGAGGGTGAAGGTGATTTCCTGACTATAAGAGTAACATATTGGAGTAGACGTCTTTATAAATTGGGTTACAACTAAATTAAAAAAAAAAAATAAAATCCACGTGGTATTTACTGAGCTCATTTTAATATCTTGCATTGTGTGCACATTTTATTTTTGACCTTTATTTCAGGGTTGGTTTTTATGATATAGCTAGTTTCCAGCAGGGCACGACGGACGCCAACTAATAAATACTTTTTTTCCCCCCTTCCCCAAATGTTTACCTGTCTGCGGGATGTGATTAAATTGTCTGTTTATTTGCAGGAGTAAAGAAGAGATTTCTAGTGATCGGAGATCTCATGAAAGACCTCAGTGATGTCATTTTTTTTTTTTTTTTTTAAATAAAGCCCCGGGGTATATAAAGTTAACTTTGAGTTTTTGGGTTTTTTGGGTTTATTTTTGGTAGTACTACCACTCTATTACTTTTTAGTAAAGGTTTTTGTTCAACCAGAGTAAAAACTACTGCGCAGTCATTATTAGAAAATCATTTTTGTTTTATTTTTTCCTTTTTGTTTGGAGCTCCAGCTGATGAAGAGTTAATTTTTCTTTTTTGAGAGAGAATGTCAATTGCGTGAATTGGGTCATTGTCCTTGTTTGTGTTTGATTAATGTTTGTATGTCTGTAAATCCCGATTCATGAATCCTTATGCATTGTTTGCAATTGCAGATAAGGCCACAAAGCATGTTTACCTAGCAAAAGCAGTGAGTTTAAGACAACACTGTGATTGACTGATCAAGAGTTAATTATATGATAAGAGGTTTAGGTTAATTTGTTTCTATTAAAAGTCATATGAGCCATCGGAGGATACAACACAGCGACATACTTTAGAGCTCATATAAGGTGTATGAGAGTTTATATGTTTAAGATGACATAGAAAGCATTGAAGGGTTTATTCTGTGACAGTTAAGATCTGGAAAGGGCAGGTTGGGCCAATGCAGATAATGTTAATGATGAAAGAAAATCATGAATTATGTTAATATATATATATATATTGCATCACACAAATAAGAAACATGAGAAAGGCTGTTAGAAAATTTAGTGATAGGAGAATGTTTTGTTATGTTGCGCCACTACAGAGTGAGAAGAAGAAGATAATATAGATTTTTGTTTTTGTTCTTGTGTTTATTATGTTGATATTAAATCCAAATGCCAATAATTTATATGCTTTAGCATGCAAAGGGGCAGCGAGCCCGAAGACAGAGATTGAGCAGGAATTAACGTAAGGGTGCAGTGGCATGCCACAGACAAACAAAACGATCACTGCAATATGAGGAGCTGATGCATTGACCGCCATGCCTGCACAAGCCACCACGTCTGCGCCAGTGTTTACCGCCATGCCTGCGCCAGTGTTGATCGCCATGTCTGCACCAAGCACTGATCACTGACCGCCCCGTTTGCACCGGCATTGATACCGCCAAGGGGCTCTGATGTCTGCACTCCTTCCCAAGTCCTATCATTCTTGTTGTTTTACAGTCTATGAAGATATAAGACTTCTACAGACTAAAGAGAGATCTTTTACACACAGAACTATTTTTATTTTATTTTTTTCACTTTTGTTTTCAGCCTATAACTGTGGCCAATGTTGTTTTCTGCACTTAGCAACAATGAATTTAAAGGGCATGACCAATGTAGGATCCAGATGATTAGAAGGGAAAGAGTATGCCCTGTCAGGGCTGGGAAAGCCCAACTACAAAGGGGGGTCACTCACATAGGAGTGGCTCATCTCAAACCTGGTGAAGCATCCACAACCCTTTTCCCGCCCAGCTTTGGCAGGCACAGGAGATTTTGGATTAGGGGAAGAAACAATGTGAAACAAACTCAGGGTCAGAGTGTAATAATGTTTTAGGGGGGATTGTTAAGGGAAACATATATATTTCTAATGCTTTTGTAATGAAGTTTGTGGTGCAAAAACATTATTACACATATAAGCTTAGCTGAACAGCAGAGATATTCCAAGATGGCGCCTGCTTCCTGAACCACTCCCCACCATGTGCCAGCATGGACCTGGGTGGAAACCATGACCATATCTGGAGAACCAATCAACTAGTGCCACATTCCTGAAGACTGCAAGAAACAAAGGAACTTAGCCACGCCCTGAAGCCAGTTTGTAAAAAACCATTGTATTGTAATAAAGGCTCTCTCTTCTGGGTCTGCTTCACACTGAGGAGGAACTCATATCAGCTCTGTGTCTGATGTCATTTCTTCATGCCGGCAATCAGTGTTCAATTTGGACAGCAGTAGTCATGCGGTGTACCCCTGAACCCCAACACCGTCTCTCAGAGAAGCGTACGTCGATGCGAGTGGCTAGATGGATCAGCTCACTCAAGGAAGACGGTGGATCTCTGGTGGAGAGGGCATCCTTAATCTGGCTGGAGAGACTCTTCTTGAACGAGGCACACAGCGCTGCATCATTCCAGGCCAAATCTGAGGTCAGAGTGCGGAATTGCACAGCGTAGTCCCCTACGGAGGAGTTCCCCTGCTGCAGGTTCAGCAACGCGGTTTCCGTGAGGATGCGCGGGCAGGTTCCTCAAACACCCTTCGGAACTCCTGAAAAAAAGTACCCAGGTCAGCCATGACGGGGTCGCCGCAGTCCTAAAGTGGAGTCGCCCAGGCCAGGGCTTTCCCAGAAAGCAGACTGACCACGAAGGCCACCTTAGACCTTTCTGACAGGAACTGTCCGGCCATGAGTTCCACGTGGAGAGAGCATTGGGTGATGAAGCCCCTGCAGGCCTTAGGGTCCCCATCAAATTACGTCAGCATGGACAACCGGAGCTTGGGGCCGGTGGACGTTACCGGAGCTGCTGCCATGGCAGCCGACTGCTGCTGCTGAGTGGCGAGAAGCTGCTGCATCATTGACGTCAGCTGATTAAGCTGTTGCGCTTGCTGAGCGATCTGCTTGGATTGCTGGGCCACGATGGTGTTGATGTCAGTGACGCTCAGAAGAGGCACCTTGGCGGGATCCACGGCCGAATCGAACTGTCCGGTTCGGCTTACCAAGAGGCAAACCAGAGACGTGGATCCTCTGGACCACCGCAAGCGATGGTATTAGCCACGCCAGGGAGCGGAGTCTAAGTAGGTCTGGTTTTCACCAGAGCCCGCCACAAAGCGGGATGGACTTGCTGCGGCGGATTGCTACCAGGTCGCTACCCCTGACGTGACTTGCTTGCGGTGGCTGCCGAGGTGTGGCGCGGAACAAAATCGTGGAGCAGGCTCGAAGTCGGGGACAGGCAGGAAGGTCAGGACAGGCGGCTATGGTTCGTGGTTCGAGGGACGGAGGCGGAAGATATGGTACACGGAAACAAGACTAGATACTCGGGAACGCTTCCTCTCTAGGCACCGAGCACTATCGATTCAGCAATGTGATAAGGAAGGGGCAGGACTTAAATAGGATCAGCACCCGGTGAAACCAATCACCGGTGCGCTGTCCCTTTAAATTGAGCTGCAATACCATGCACGCCTGCTAAGGGGCGAGCGCGCACCCAGCAGCAGCAGGAGCGCGTGCCCGGAGCAGAGCAGGAGAGCGGTGAGGTAAGTGGACCGTGCTGCGAGCGCGCCCGTAGCCCGGGTCGCGGCGCTGCTTGCAGCGGAAGGCGGCGCCGGGGCACAGATGTGCCTGCGACCCGACACGGAGGTCGCAGCGAAACTTGTGACAGATCTGCTACCTGGATGTTGGAGCAGCAGAGCTGAGGAGAGAGCTCTGGCCCCCAAGAGGCTGAGGGAAGCCTATACCGGTTGGTGAGTTCTGAGGTGCATTGGTGGTACTGGACGCTAAGTCCAGGCCATGTATAGAGAGGGACTAAAATGTTTAGTCAGTGGCCAGACGGCCTGAGGTTTTGTTTGTACTGTTTGCTTCTTCTGTGCCTCAATAAAGCTGGCTGAGGCCAGTTTAAAACTGAAGCCTGGTGTCTGAGTGCCATTCTGCCTATGAAAGACGGCGATCCCAGAAGCCAAGCGTGGCCAAGATGGCGTCCAAGCATGAGTGAGGCGCTACAATATATATAGATTTAAACAACATATGTCCAGTCAGTGTAATGTATTGGTTAATATTTATAAATCAATATATAAATCAATGTCTCTGTTGCATACTAAAACTTGGTAAATCACCAATTTGTCAATTAAGACACTTTATATGTTTTAATTAGGGTCACTAAGGATATACACTGAGGGCACACTGATATGATCCAAGATATTTTAGACAACATACAACACTATTTAACTGCAGATTTTCTGGGGTAGCGTATTGATCAACATATGATCTCATACTAAGGTGTTTATCAACACCTTAATTCATAATTTGCGGTCTCCAGAACTCTACATAGGTTTCCCCAATTTGTTAATGGGAGGTATACACGCCTTCAACCAACACTCTAACAAAAGAGACAAACATATTTCACTACTGACAAAAAGTAAACACAGATTACTAGATACATGGTATCACACATCTACTCAGAAGTTCAGCAATTAAACAAATTCTTCCAAAACCCAGTTATCCATGCGCAAACAAAATTAACATACTGTAATAATTAATTAGATGTGTGGGTAATCTGATTTTTCCTTTGCTTCAGATAAAATGAGGAAGGAAAATACAGCACGTCTCTGCGCAAGTTAATAACACTGCTTGTGTTGGCATGAACCAAGACAAAGAAGAAAAATGCTTTGGCTAGATGTGTTGGATGTGCAAAGCTTCTGATGCCTCGTTCTGGGAAAGTTGGGTAAATTGCACTGTACAGACTTAGATATAGTGTTGATAGGAATGTTAGTTTAATAGCTCATGGTGTACAGTAAGAGGTTAATAGTGTAAATTGCATTGTATATACTGAGAGATAGAAGTGACAGGGCTGTTAGTTGAACATGTAGAGTGTATTGTAAGTTAGAGGTTAATACTGAAGACTCCTTTCCCCAGTTTAGTCTGCCTGGCAACAGGAGTGTAACCGCCTCAGCCAATAAGGAGCTGAGTCTCTGAGAAGGGAGAAAGAGGGGAGTAGCTGCCAGCAGGGCAGTCTGGGTTCTGCCTGAGACTGCCAGAGGCTGCAGTGAAGACAGCAAGCAGGAGCAGGAGTCTCATCGTCCTGGCTAGGAGATGAGGGGAGGCAGATTCCTCTGGATAGGAGAGAAGAGCCTGAGAAAGAACAATACTTGTATATAGTTAATGAGAAGTTCACAGCAAAAAGAAGCCGGTAGTCCTGGTGGCAGAGCTTCGCCTCCAGCGGTGACGTAGGTGAGCGAGGTGAAGAGAGGCCATTGTTGCGGCAGCGAGGAGTAGCCCCCCCTGTGCTGTGTTGGAAAACCACTGAAGACAGGCAGGGTAGCGGTGAGGTAGAGCTAGGAGAGAGCTCCCTCTGGAACTGCGGTGTGCGTGCTACTGGAGCTGCCCGGGACACTGGGTGAACGGCTGGATGTGGATGAAAGTGCCGTTGCTGGAGGAAAACCAAAGGAAGTAAAGCTACAGTTCTGCCGGTGAAACGTTGTTGTGTGATTCTTTATACGCCGGTACACTCCATCACAGAAAGTCCCACATCGCCTCTCCCTGCAATTACAAAGAACCTGTTGGGAGGGAGAATTGCGCCGCTCCCGCTATCTTACAGATGCACTACCAAAAATTATCTATGAAGATCTTAAAAATAATATAGTTGACACTGTTAGTATAGTCATTCATAAATCATCCCTTTCATGCCTTGTTTACCCCATCTATATTTTGCTAATAAGTAGTCAGTCAGTCTCTCTGACACAGTTAATCATTACAAATAACCACATATTTCTAAGCAAAGGTTTAAAGGTGTTGCCTCGCTACAAAGTTTTCAAAATGTAGGGAACACTAGATGAAGAAATTTTCCAAATATATTGCGTTCATCTTTTTTTGTTAAGGAGCTACAAATGATTTTATCACCTTCCTGGCTTTCTCTGGTTCCCCTAGTGACCGACCTGTGTACTCTTTTTCTCCCCTGCTGTTTGTTCTATCTGATAGCAGGGAGTGACATTACACAGGGTCTTAGCAGCACAGAACTCTGGACAGTGAGAGCTTGTTTTTATCTGATCTTTCAGACAAAAGACTAATTACTCTACTTACATTAGCTAAGAAGCTTCTCTGGACCTCAGAAAAGGTAACTTAGCTAATCTAGCCTGATAAACATAATTAACAGAAAAGTCTGAATACACGGAGCTCATATGCTAATTACAGACAGCTTGACCAGGAAGTGACAGAACAAAGCAGCATTATTTCATTCATGCATCCTATGAAAGTTTGAGATAAGACGATCCCTTTAAGAAAATACAAGTTTAATCTTTTTCTAGTCTCTCCGCTTTTAACAACAGTATATATATATATATATATATATATATATATATATATATCTATATATATATATATATATATAATCTCCCATAGTCTGGTTGCACTGATATACACTGCTAGAGCAGACAAAAGATTTAGGCTGAGGTCTGCAGTCACCCAGTATCCCCCTTCTTCTCATTGTCTGAAAAAGTTTATCATTTCACTGAGCTAGAAATCTATGCAGATGTTTCAGTTACAATGCTTTGCTGTCTTAGGGGTGCATTCCCATGGCAAGTGCCAAATACCGGTCGGTTATGCGGGGGGGACGGCTTTTCTCCGCGATGAGCGGAGAAAAACCCTCCCATTCACATTGACTTGCACAGATTCCATCCGAAAACCGTACGGAAGAATGTGCAGGTACAATGTTTTGCGGGTGGATTGCGGGCGGCAAAACCGCCGGGCGGAAAACCCGTGCAGTTGGGACTGCTGCACGGGTTTTCCATAGAGCACCATTGTGCTCATTTTTGGCCGGTTTTTCAGGCGGTCTGCAAAACCGCAAACCGCCTGAAAAACTGGCCGAAAACCCGTGCAGTGGGGACATGCCATTAAAGTAAAAGACCTCACACTTTTACATTTCAACAGCCATACAGAACTTGTTTAAACATTCAGTTTCCTTAAATCCACTTGGTCAGCCACGGTGATCCCTGCACTCACTGCCTTTTGAAAATTTTCACTCTGAATCCACACTTTGGGCCACATGTATAAAAACTGTCTGGGGCTAAAACTCTCTTTGTTGCCCATAGCAACCAATCAGAGTGCTACTTTCATTTCATATAGTGCTCTGGAAAAATGAAAGGGGTGCACTGATTGGTTGTTATGGGCAACAAAGAGATTTTTAGACCTAGACAGTTTTCATACATGTGGCCCTTTGTGTTTCTGCTTTGCAGCCCGCAGCACCTGTGGATAGTGTTGAGCGATTACATTGGCCATCGACATCGGTCGATGGTCAATAGTCGACCATCATCGACAAGATAGTCGATAGTAGATTATGAGCGATGACCATTAAAGTCTATGGGAGAGCAACAACACCTTCATTCTTACACCCAAACAGGGCTGAGAAGCTGGAATTAACATCCACAACAGTCAAATGGATAGGTGCTACATCTTAGGCAACACACTTAGGTTATAAAAGCCACAGAAAAAAAAATCACACACCATTCACTATCCCTGTCTTGTACCAACAGCATGACCCTTAAACCGCATCCCCATAAATTAAAAAGTGCCAGAAGGCAGTATGATTTGAACCATCATTTTACTTGAACTGGACATTGAATATCCCTGTCCTGGAACGCAGCATGAGCCCAAACCTGCATGACCCCCAGATTTAAAAGTGCCAGAAAAAAGGAGTCTTTCAACCACCATTTTAGTTGAACTGGACATTGACTATACCTGTCCTGGGCCACAGCATGAGCCCCAAACCTGCATGACCCCCACATTTAAAAATAGGCGGAAAAAGGAGACTAACAACCACCAGTATAGATGAACTGGACATAGACTATACCAGTCCTGGGCACAGCATGAGCCCCAAACCTGCATGACCCTACATTTAAAAAGTGCGGAAAAATGGAGTCTTTCAATCCACCATTTTAGTTGAACTGGACATTGACTATACCTGTCCTGGGCCAAGCATGAGCCCAAACCGATGAAATTTTAAAAAGTTTTGGAAAAAGGAGTCTTTCAACCCCCCATTTTGTTGAAATGGACTTTTTTTACCTGTCTGGGCCACAGCTGAGCCCCAACCCGCATGACCCCACATTTAAAAAGGCCCCGGAAAAAGGGTTTTTTCAACCACCATTTTTGTTGTGGGAATTCTG
>JAODAL010083815.1:0-11121 GCA_025379985.1 Phyllomedusa bahiana
GACAAGCTGAGACCCCCCAAAAAAATCGCTTTAAAATCAGTTTTCAGAAAGGCTATCCCCCCAGCAGCCCTTACCTGTCGTACGTGAGAGGGTGGAGCCCCAGGGGGCGCGTTTTCGGTTTTAAAAGTGCGGTGCCCGTCACAGAACCCCCCGCCTTTTTCTTGTTTTGGTTTTCATTCTGCAACATGTTGCGGGCCTATCCCCCTTCTTCCCCCCGGTGCTTTGCCCCATGTAGCGCCAGTGCTCCACCCCATTTTTATCAATCAAAAGCACACTTCGTTCCCCCGAAGTACCCCAAATTCGACTCTTTCCAAACCCGAATTTTTTTCCTGAAATTCTAAACAAAATTCCCCCTTCGTTAAAATCGTTTCGCCCATCTCTAATTTGTAACAACGTACCTTTCCCTGACAGGGTACTTCCCCTTTCACAACTATTTTTCATTCAATTGTTTTTAACTTTTATCCATTGTAAATAAAACTTTATTTTTCTATAATTTTTACATCAGTTTTTTTTAGAATATCAGAGAAAATGGTAAAACATTTCTTAAAAAGTTTGTTTTTCACTATTTCTGTTGATTTTTTTTAACTGGAAAATTGGCTTTAAAATAAGTTTTGTAATTGTGTCAATTTTCACGGATGTATAAATATGGGTGATATAAAGTTTTAGGAGGACTTATATGAAAACTAGGTCTAGGTTTAAGACTTTTTTTTGTTGCCCATAGCAGCCAATCAGAGCTCAGCTTTAATTTTTTAGGAGCACTGAAATGAAAGGGGAAATCTGGTTGGTTGCTATGGGCAACAAGGACAGTTTTTAGACCAAAAAAAAATTTCCAACATTTTTAAAAAAAAAAAAATTAGGGCTGTGCACATCTAAAATATATTGTGAAAAACTAACAGGTGCAAAAACTGAAAAGGCAATAGCATACATCTAATACAAAAATCCGTGGCACACAAAAAAAAAAGTGAAAAACAAGGTATATAAATTTGGGAAATGCATTACTGCTAAGGAAAATAGAAAAACCGGGGGCTCTTAGTTTTTTCAGTTTTTGATCAAAGATTTTAATTAAATCCAAATCCCAATAGCGAAGGGGATCCCAAAAACAGGTGGTCCCCAACCCCAACATTTTTCCTCACTAGGAGTCCCTTCCCCGACTACAACTCTCAGGGGGTGAAAAGGAATGCAATTTAACCCGCATGGGTTTTTTTAAAAGGCGGGAGAGGGGGGGGTGGTCTGCCCGGCTGCGGAAGAACAACCCTTTTGAGCTCCTCTGTACCCTTCAGAGAATTCATTTCCCTCAGCCCCACAATAATGGGCAAAAACCCCAAAAAGGGAAAAACTTGCCCCACCAGGCCGCCCCTGACCCTGCCCCGGGGGGGCATTGGCCAGTAAATTTTTTTGGGGGTTTTTTGACCCCCTTTTGCCCTCCCGAAGACCTGGGGGAAAGCGCTTCACAAGATGGGGCCCCCCGGGCCCCCAGCGGCAAGGACCGCAGCAATGCGCCCCCCAGCCGGAACTGCCCCCCCACCCGCCGGCCCGCAAGAAAAAGAACCCCCTTTCCCTGGGGTCCTTAAACCGGGGGCTCCACGCTGCAGATGTCCCCCGGGTGCCGGCGGTATCGTCCCAGAGGCGCGACCCCTGCTGATGTACCTGCTCTTCTGCCACCCCCGGACCGGGGAACCGCCCTGCCCCCTCCACCGCGCTTTCCCCTCCCGGGGATCCCCTGAGCGGAGCTCCGGGCGCACACTGAAAAGTCCCCCTCCCCCCCCCCCGGGCCCTTGCTTTCTCGAGGATTCAGCGGGCGCAGGCCGGGACGCCCACCCGGGGAGAGGGGCCCCGGATGCCGGGGCCCCGACGGGACTCAGCTCAAGGGAGCCCTGTGCATTGCGGACGGCCGGGGAACACCCAACCCCAAACCCCGTTCCCCTTTCCCCCTGCACCCTTGCCGGGGTTATTCATCTGGCCGCTTTACATGATTTCGGGGCCTGTCCCCCAAAAAACCCGAAAAGCCTCCGGGGGTCACCCACCTCGCGGGGGGTCCCCCCCGCTTTATGCACCAAAACCCCAAACCCTCAACCCTCCATGGTGTAAACCCCCCTAATCAGGAGCCCAGGCAAATTTCAATCACCCCTTCTCTCGGGTTTGGGGACTACAGAGACACTACCCCCTTTGCCTTGACAAATTTGTCCCCCACATCAACCCGGGCCAGGAGTCACCCCTGTTCCCCAATGGTCCAGGGCCATCGTGGGGAGGGGACTCCTACCGGGAGCCTCTCAATTTGGCCCTTTTGGGGGGCACAGTCCTTGGCTCCCCCCGGTCCCACGCGTTTCCCCAAAAAGGGGGGCCTCGCACCTAGCCATTTAGCCGTCCCCTTCCTCCCTGCTGTGCTACCCCCCACACCTTACCCCGGGACGCCACTTCCTTTACCCCCGGGATCTAAGGGCCAGGGGCCCCTATTTTTTTTCTCCGCCGGAGTAGCACAAATCCCTTTTCTATCCCCAAGAGAAGGTTGGGGCACCCCCAGGGGGCCCGCTGCGTGCCGGCCAAATAACTCGGGCGGCCTCCAAACTTTTTACACAGAACCCCCCACAAAGGAGAAAACCCCTTCCAGGGGAGAAACCCTTCTGAACGATTTCCCAAATTCCGCTCGGATCTGCCCATCTGTGCCCCGCTAGGTAAAATTCCTACAGCAGCTCAGACTCCCCTCCCCCGCCTCTCTCTCTGCCTGCAAGGGATGCAGCAACATTCACTCAGTTTTTGCCCCCAAGCATCTGGAAAATGACGTAAAAAACAGGGGAGGAGGAATAATCTCAGGATACTGGGCTTCCAAAAATCTGCCTGCTCTGACTAAACCCCTTTTATCTCAAAGTCTTCAACAACATCTTTGGACCGCGATCCGAATACCTACATTGAATGGACAGAGTCCTAACCCCCAAAAAAAAAAAAACCCCCAGCAAGGACATTCACCACCCTGGGGAAACTATCTGCCGGGTCCTTTTTCAAAGCCCTTTTAAAGAGCAAACCTCCAAAGGCCCGCTCACCCCGTTCCTTGACATACCAAGATCACCATTACAGATATTCCCGCTTGCCCCTCCATACCCTGCACAGCTGCTATGCTAAAACCCTTTCTTAACGTCCTAAAGGAAGGAACCCCCCTTTTACAGATGGGGTTTCCCTTTTTGCATTTATTGACCCGGGGCCCCGAGCGCACCTACACCTTGCCCCAAATCCGAGGACTTACCATCATTTGTGCGGGACTTACAATTTTCCTGATTCTCGCGTCGGACTGGCCCTCCTTTCCCTGCCAGGGGGGGGGGGGGTGGGGGAGGTCGTGACGGCTCTTTCCCTCCCCGCCCGGGGACTCGGGGCCTTTTCCGCCAAGGGCCCCGCTCAAAAGGTCCCCGCACACTTTCCGTGTAAGACTCAATATGCATTTTTTTTCTCCTGATATTTTTTATGTCAAAGTTCGGGTTGGCCAGATGTGCAAGAAAGCGGGTTCCTTTTTTTTGAATCCCGTCTCTCCACTGTTCCTCCAGTATATTGACTGTTGCCTTTTAGGGTACAGGGTTCTACCTCTTTTATTGCCCTAGTTATAATATTTTTGGATTCCTTTCATAACTCTGATCATTACGCCTGGGACGCTCTTTTCTGGAAAATGCTCCCTACGCACCCCCCAAATAGGGTTTGACTCCCCTTCCCGGGCCACATGTGGGCCCCCTGGCTTTCCGGTTTTCAAAAGGTTTGTAGTTATTTTTTCGGGTTTTTTGGTTACCCGGTTTCACTTTGTCCCCCTCATGCCTATTCTTTTTTTTTGCCCTTTCCCTCTCCCTTTCCTCACTTACTCCCCGCCGGATGCCGGAACACACATCATGGGTCCCTACCTCTCAAGCAAATGGGGGGATCTTAACAGTACCTTAAACCCCCGGGGCCTAAACATCCCTAGGAAACCTCTCAAATCCTGTATCCTTTCACCGACAAAACCCAAATCGGGGGGGCTTCGGGAACACATTTCAAAATGAACCATCCCCCCCTTTAATTAAGGGTAATACTTTCCCCCCAGGGGCACTTTGCTAACTCCCCCCTACTCCAAGAAAAGGGGGGTGCTATCGCCATCCATAAATCCCTGGTCCCCGGGGCCCATGACGCATCTCTAAAGCAGAGGCCAGATATTTTTTTTAATCCTTAATTTTAAGGGGCATGTTTTTCACGATTTTTTTTTTCCCAACGTTAAATGCTTCCAAAATCATGGGCGGGTTGCTTTCTTACAAGGCCCCCTAGACATTTTTAAAAACTCCCGGGGGCTGGGGGCACTGTCATTTTTTTGGGGGGACTTTTAACCCTTACCCCACCCAACTCTTGAAAAATTTTCACGGCGTCCTCCATAGAAATACCCTAAAAAAAATTTTAAAAAAAAGCCCTTCTCCAATTTCATTGGTAAGGGAGGGGCGGCTCAGCATCCTTCCAAAGGGGCTATAGTTTTTTTCTCACAGCCCCATAATATTTAATCAGGATCGATTATTTTCTCCTTCACATGGGGCCCTTCCATGGCTCAGTCTTCCTTGAAAGGCAATTGGTTAGGGTCGGGACCACGCCGATCTTTGTCTCTTTTTCATGTCCCCTTTCTTCTCTCCAACTAACCTTGGAGACTCAATGAGTCCCTGCGTGGGCTCGGCCGTTTGGCGGGGCTCAAAGCTGACATTTTTAGCACTTTAGGTCGACCAAAACTGATGATCCCCCCCTCACCTCTTTTCAAATAGGGGGCACTGAAATTTGTCCTTCTGGTTTTTGATCAAGCTGGCAGTCCCCCTTAAAAAAAACCCGTTCGACTGCGATCCTGGGGGCCCCTGCATGGGTAACCTCGCTTTTTAGCTCTTCAAAAAAACAACCCCCTTTTGCAAAAGTGCTGCAAAGGATTGCTGTTGGCTCGGTTGGAGGGGCCGTTTATTGTTTAGGCCCCTTGGGGGAACTCTGCACAGGGCGTAGTAGGTTCATAAATGGAAAAAAAGACGGGCGATCCTGGCGGGGGCCATAGGGAATAGGGCACACGATCCCCCGGGGTTACCAGTATTAAAAAAAAACGCAGGAAAAATTGTGTACTCCACTCCAGAGATCGGGGGGTAATTTTCCCTCATTCTATTTTAAGTTATATAACCTTCCAATGACAGACCCCTCTCTTTTTCCCCAGTCGGGGGGCCCTCCTCCCCATTTCCACTCTAAAAGGTTTTAGGTCCCCTCCAGAAGCTGGAGGGAGTCATTTCGAAGGAGGAACTGGAGTCAACCGTTGGGATCTCCCAGCGGAAAACCCCGGGCCTGTGGCTTCACTGTAAATTCTTTTTAGATTTGCTCCCCCCCTCTCCCCCCGTTCTTTTGGAAGCCTTAACAGTCTTTAGCGTCTTTTGCCCTTCCCAAAAAGGGGGCCCCCGCGGCCCCTATCGTATTTTTGGGCCAAAACCCTAAAAGGGCCCCAGGGTTTGCGCAGCTATAGACCATATCCCCCACTCAACGAGATCTTTTAAAAACTATGCCAACCCCTTTCGAATCGCCTTAACCCCCTTTTTGCCACCCCATCCACCCCGCCCGGGGTTTACCCCGGGGCTGAGGCCAGGACAACACCCGAAAAAAATTAAACATATTCAACATATAAAACTACACGGGTGCCACTGATGATCCGGGCCCCTTTACGCTGAAAAAGCGTTTGAATAGGATCTCTTGGGACTCACCACCGATACCCCAAACATAGGGGCCGGGCCCCATTTTTTTCCCCTAAAATAATGGGGCCCTTTTTCAGAACCCTTTTTGCAAAAATTAAGATCAACTGGCCCATCAACCCCCTTAAAAAAGGGAATGGCACCAGGAGGCGCCCCGTTTTGCCTTTACTATCATTCTTTTCATGGGGCCCTACTGGCTGCAGTCGATCCAACCCCCACATCAAGGGTAAAACATTTTGGGGGGCAAATTTTTAATGTTCGGGGTTTTTTCAGACACCTTTTTTTTATCATCTGACGATCCTTTTTTTACCCTCCCCTCTTTGATGTCCCCCTCTGGATAAATTTAGCCTCTGGTCCAATTTTCAAAATTAATTATTCAAAAAACTGAAGCCCGAACATTTCCCCTTTATCGGGGCCCTGCCCAGACCATTTAAACTAACTTCTTTTCCCTGGCCTGGGGGGGGTTTTTATATCCTTTGGGGAACTAAAAATTCCCCAGGGGACCTGCCCAAATTTACATGTAATTTTTCTCCCCCTTTTTACCAATTTTTTCACGCTACTAGGGGCTGGGCAGGGTGACTTTTGGGTTTTTTTAGAGCAAGCATTTTTAAAATGTCCTTCCTCCCCAAACTGCTATACCTACTTCAACGGTGCCGATCTCCCTCCCTCCTCCTTCTGGGGGGAACCCAACGAAAATTTCCCTGAATTTCTTTGGCATGCCGCCCCCCAAAACTTAGAAGGATATTTTTCCAGCCCCCAAAAACGGAGGGGGGGGGTGGCTTACCCGATTGCAAGGTTACTAAACCCACCACAGCTTTGCCAGGTTTTTTGGATTTGATCCATAGCCCCAAGGGTAAACTCTGGTAAAAATATCACAGACATCTCTCCCCCCGGGATACCTCCCCTCCCTGGGCCCCAAATCTTTCCAAACCAGACCCCAACTTCTTCCTTTACGCAGCCCAAACGTTATCCATTATTTTGGGTGTAGGGGGCCCCGTACCTCTATTTTTTAAAAAAGGGGCCCCCTGTTTTTCCCATCTCGGACAACCATTTTTTTTCCTCCGCACTTTGGGCCCCCTTCCTGGGGAGTTCTAAGTCTCGCCGCTCCTCGAGTCAAGTAAATCAGGGGGGGGCCCGAAAAAACCCCTTTCGTTTTTACCCAGGGCCTTCCCCCTTCTCCTAGGTACCACTTTGAATTTTGCAGCTTCGGCACTTCTTGCCCCCCTGTCTCGCAAGGGGTCTCTTTTTTGAGCACTTTCCCCCGTTTGAGGACCTTTCGCTCCGTCGCTTCCCAGGCATTTAAACTCCTTTACTACAGTGGCTGATTCCTCCTCTTGTCAAGATCTCCCTCAAATACTGTAAACATGGGGGAAAAAACTTCGAGGATTTCATTTTAACAATGGGGGAAATGCTTTTATCTCACTCAAAACGGATAGCCTCAAACGCAGGAAACAACTTTTTAAGATACCCAGTGGTATAGAATGCCGACTCTGCTTCATAAGTGGGACCCCAATGTCCCCAAAACACCTGCGGGGGGTGCAATCAAAGGGGGCGTGTCCCATATATGGTGGGGTTTTTCCAGGGCCTTACGGCCCTTTTGGGGAAAAGGGGTCCTTCAGGCTATCTCGATTGTTGCAAGGTTTCCATCCCCCAGCCCAGAAGCGGTCCCCTTTTATTTGGGCCCCTTTTTGCAAAACCTCCTATAAAAAAATCTTTGATAAACACTCTACACCGGGAAAGACGGAATCCCCCGTCGATGGCATCAATCCGTTCCCCCGTCCATCGCTGAATGTGGGAGGGTTTTCCTCTACTTATTGTATGGAGAAATGACCCCACTCCCCAGAGGTGATTAAAGTACTGCACACTTGGGGGCCGGGACCATATCATCCCCCCCAGGGATTTTCCGGGGCCCCCTTGGTAGATGGAGTCCCTCCTTATTTTTTCGCTGCTTTCCCCCATAAGGGGGTTTTGGACGTCGCTGATTGGGCCCTTGGCATTGAAAACTTCCATTTGGGGGGGAATCCTCCCTTTGGTACTCTTCCCCTAAGTTTTGGTTCTCTCCGGGTTCGGGGGGGGAATTCCCCCTCCCCCTTCCTTTTTTTTCTTTTTCCCCCCCACCTCCCTTTTAAAATTATTGGGGTACAGGGCCCTTTTAGGTAATTTTAATTTAGAAATCATGTCCACTGGTGGGTGGGGAGTCGGTTGGCTCCACCTTCCGGTAGTGGGCAAATACTATGTTTCTATAAAAAGTTGACCTAAATTTTAAAAAAAAAAAGGTTAGGCAGCAAAATGAAAAAATCCTCAAAGCAATTTATCCGGTAATGCAACAATCGTCCAAGGTCATTAGCCAAAACTTGCCACAAAGTACCAAAAAAAAACGCTGTAGAGGGGGCATCACATAAAAAATTCCTCCTTTATTCAAAATACATAGTACAAAACGAGCAACGTTTCGGCCCAAGTAGTGAGCCTTTTTCAAGCAATTTGTGTGAATATAAAGTGCCAATATATATATGTAACAAAAGTGCACATCATCATATCAACAACCAATCAAAACATCTCCCATATACAAGGAGGTATATCCCAATCTATGTGCTGTCCAATAGAATTGATAACATTAACATACGATTAAAATGTCATACCTTACAAAGAGGGACATCCCCAGAACTCGCCAAGCATCTCAGCGTCCTCCTATCACTAGTGCGCATGTCCGCACATCCCGGAGCGCGGCGTCATCCAAGACACCAATGCGCATGTCTACTACGGGCGCGCATGATCTGTACTCATTTGGCTTCAGACGCTCAGTGCGCCTGTCCGTTGCCAGCTTGATCGCAATGCAGCCTTACTATAACTTACATCACACTATGTTATACGGATCCATATATCTTTATACACTGGTTATTAACAACGGGCTCACAGGTAACAGGAACCATCATGATGACTCCACTGCATAGCAGAGGATACACATCACACTATATGACATGCACCCCATGCAGCAGCGGCGCTAATACCCAATCACAACACACATAATGTGAATGAATGGGAAAAGCACTGCATCCTTAAATGTCCTGTTCCGGTCCCTAAATATTGTATAATAGGATCCAATGTGTACTTATAGTTATATGGCTAATCTTCATAAATCCATAAGCAGGCAACCAAGCAACAGATCATGAGTAGATGCATTTTAAAGGCAGTTAATCGGAATATACCACTTGTAATTTTCTTCCTATAAAATATAAAAACATATAGTGTCAAATGTGTGACTAGTGATGTGGTTAAAATACTAAAAAACAAAACAATACACTATAATCCTGCACAAAAAGAAGATAATTCATATCCTATTTGTATTAAATTCCAGATTCAGGCCTAATGGATGTAAGGATTTCAGCTCAAAAATCCATTTCAACTCTTTTTTCAGTAATAATTTCTCACGGTCCCCTCCCCTTCTCAGAGGGGGAACATGGTCAATCACTCTAAATCTCAATTGAGAAATAGAATGATTGCAGTCATTGAAATGCCGGGCAACTGGTAAGTCAAGCATCTTACGACGTATGGTACTTTTATGCTTATTGATTAAAGGTAGATTTACATGTCGCACTTCTTACGCCATATATATGATTACATGTCCCTGTAGCAAGGTCTATATTGGTGAAACAACTATGGAAGTGAGGGAGAGGATCAATAAGCATAAAAGTACCATACGTCGTAAGAAGCCAAATGAGTACAGATCATGCGCGCCCGTAGTAGACATGCGCATTGGTGTCTTGGATGACGCCGCGCTCCGGGATGTGCGGACATGCGCACTAGTGATAGGAGGACGCTGAGATGCTTGGCGAGTTCTGGGGATGTCCCTCTTTGTAAGGTATGACATTTTAATCGTATGTTAATGTTATCAATTCTATTGGATAGCACATAGATTGGGATATACCTCCTTGTATATGGGAGATGTTTTGATTCGTTGTTGATATGATGATGTGCACTTTGTTACATATATATATTGGCACTTTATATTCACACAAATTGCTTGAAAAAGGCTCACTACTTGGGCCGAAACGTTGCTCGTTTTGTACTATGTATTTTGAATAAAGGAGGAATTTTTTATGCTGATGTCCACCTCTACAGCGATTTTCTGTATGTTGACCTGTCATTTCTGGTCGAAGTATTGAAGGCCTACTTGACGACTTGATTATTTACTCACTGGACTCTCGTACGTCTATAGTAGTGCCTTTGTTCCAATAAAAATCTATTATGCGAAAAAGAGGCGACAGAGTGCAGCAAGCCAATGAGATTGCCATTTCTCAAATAGACTACAAAAGTTTAATTAGGCTGTGCACATCTAAAATATATTTTGAAAAACGTAAGCATAGGTTTCACACTGAAAAGGCAAAAAGCATACATCTAATACAAAAATCATGGCACACTAAAAACTAAGTGAAACATCAAGGTAATATAGGAATATTGGAAATGCATTACTGCTAAGGAAAATATTAAAAACCTGGGAATCTTAGTTTACAATTTTTGATCAAAGATTGTATTAAGCTCACCTCCCAATAGCGTCAAGGGGATCCCAGAACAGGTGAGTCCCTAACCACTAACATGTTACCTCACTAGGAGTCCGTTCAGACTACAACATCTCAGGAGTGACAGGAACTTGCAATTGAACTATCCTGCACTGGTTTAAAAGAGGCGGCAGAGTGCAGCAAGCCAATGAGATTGCCATTTCTCAAATAGACTACAAAAGTTAATTAGGCTGTGCACATCTAAAATATATTTTGAAAAACGTAAGCATAGGTGCACACTGAAAAGGCAATAGCATACATCTAATACAAAAATCAGTGGCACACTAAAAACTAAGTGAAACATCAAGGTATATAGGAATATTGGAAATGCATTACTGCTAAGGAAAATATGAAAAACCTGGGACTCTTAGTTTACAGTTTTTTGATCAAAGATTTTTTTACATGCCATCAAAGTCTATAGTGGGAACATCCCTTTAAGTGCTTGTGTCAATATAATTACAGATCAATTACATACAGCTGAGCTGGTTCCATATTTATTTTAAAATAAAACTTTTAAATAGTATACAACACAACATAAAAGCATTACTTGTGCACCATATAATAACGCTGTTCGGTATTCATAAAATTGCCTATATATAAGACCAGTAGAAGGGGAAAAAAGCCCCAGTGCTACATGGAGCTGAATTGCACTGACAATGAGGACCCTTGATGTGGGATATTTTGTCAACAAAAAAAAAACGAAGTTATGATATTTTTGTTAGGATACATGTTGCTTTGATACTGGAGAGCAGGGGGTGGCAGTATTTTTTGTTGAACACTTGGAACGAGCAAGATGAAATAGTAGGGGTAGAGATGGACGAATCGATTCTAACGAAGTGGAATTCGTTAGGGAAAACCCC
>JAODAL010083816.1:0-11121 GCA_025379985.1 Phyllomedusa bahiana
TCCCCCAGGGCCCCAACATTTTTTTGGGGCCCCCCTCCCCCCGAGGAGGGACAAAGCTCCTTTCCAGACCCCTGATGGCAAATCCTAGTGACAAGGGCCAAACCCAAAAACCAAGGGTGGGGGGCGCACCTTTTAAATTCCTAAAACTTTCGTTGAAGGTACAATGACCGCCCACTTCCCAAAAACAAAGCCGACCTACCCACTGCTCAATGAATTTGTTTTAAACCCGGGGTCCCAACGTTTGGGTTTTCCGGCTGGGGGGAAAATACAACTCCATCCTTCATTTTTAAAATAAAGTCAGTGGGCATGATAGGAAAAGAGTTTTTCCCAACAGTTGGGGGAGCCGACGTTGCAGACCCCTTATACAAGGGATAAGCTCCGCGGCCCCAAAAAAAGTAGGCTGTTCAAGAGCGTGAGCCCGTAACAAGGGGCAAAGGGGGACAGGAGCGGGGGATAGCTTGGGCCCTATTTTACGGAATTGTTCAAAATATAAAGGGAATTGTTTTTAAAAATAAACGGTAGAAAATCCCTATATACCGGGAACCTTTTATATACAGCTGGGAACCCGAAAATTTCCCTCCCCCTAAATAAAAACCCCAAACTGCAAGGGTTTCTTCTCCCCTTATAAACCCCCTCCCGCAGGGCTTTCTCCCCCCCTATATAAACCCAAATCGGGAGGGTTTTTCCCCCCCCCTCTATAAAGCCCCCTCGCAGGTTTTTCCCCCCCTCTAAAAAAAGCCCAAACTGCAAGGTTTCCCCTACCCCAAAATAAACCCCCACGCAATTTCCCCCCTCCCCCCTATTTAAACCCCATCTGCAGGGTTTCTCTCCCCTCTATATAAAAAACCCCATCTGGAGGTTTTTTCCCCCTCCTCCTATAAACCCCCCTGCAGGTTTTTCTCTCTGACATAAAAACAAAAAAACCTTTCAGAAGGGGGGCCTTTAAAAAGGGGAGGGGGAAAAACCGCCCGATGGGGTTAAATAAGGGATGGAAAACCTGCCCGATGGGCTTTTTAAAGAAGGGGATGGAAAAAACCCGCAGATGGGGGTTTAAAAATAGGGGGGGAAAAAAACCCGGGAGATTTGGGGTTTTTTTTAGAGGGGATGGAAAAAACCCGCAGATTGGGGGTTTATATAGAGGGGAGGGAAAAAACCTGCAGAAGGGGGTTTTAAAATAGAGGGATGGGAAAATTCTGTTTTTTATTTGTAAAACCCAAAATGTCCCCGATTTGGAACAGTTACATCAACAGAGCCAAACCCCCGGGAGTCCAATCAGTTTCCCCTCAAACTTTTGCTATTGATAGGGGCCCCAGGCCTTACAAAAACAAGTATTATGTTTTTAGACAGTTTTTGGGGCACTCGTGTTTCGCGGGAAACAGGTGTTTGGTTGTAGGTGCACACCCGCTCCACAAAAAAACCAACAAAATTGGCACAATTTAAGGCATAAGTAACAACCCAAGGGGTAAAGTTTGACTAGACCTCAAAAAAACCCGCCCCAGATTTTTCCCTACACGTAACCTATACAAAATGACTGCCCATTTGGGTTCTCCCATACCCCTGCACACAAAAGGAGAGGAGATCCTGGGCCCTATTTTCTCTATAGCAGCCTGGAGGACACTATAGAGCAGCACTGAGCAGAGTAACTGTGATTCCAGCACTGGGGTCAACTGTCTGTGTCTATCACTGGCTCCATCTCCCTCCCCTCTCCATAGACTCTAAAGGCAGCACTGAATCTGATTCCTCACTCAGTTAGGTGAGGCAATAACTTTTAGGAGATTGTTCAGAGATAATGGTGAGTTTGGGAGGGAGAAGGTGAGGATAAGAAAGAGGCATTTGATGGATAAGATCTAGTGCTGCTTCTAATATTTCTTTGTACTAATTTATGTAACATTTCTTGAAAAGTTGGAGATTCCTCAGGGGCGACGCGGTCATTCTGACCCCACAAGTCTTCTCCAGAAATGACAGCTCATCTGATGGGGCAAAGTGAAAATGACATTTTGGGCGACATGTATGATCGGGAGTTGCGCCTGTTTTCTGGCGTATACTTCGCCTCACCGATCCGAATCCCCTGTCGGACGCAGTGATGCGATGTTAGGCGCAAGCTTCGCCACTTTTGGCTGCGCCTAACAGGAAGGGGCGTGCAATGGGCGCGGTGTGGGCGTTCCGGGGCGGGACGCGGCACTTTCGAAAACTCTTGAGGCATACATGATCGCGGGTCGGCAAAGTGCGGCGCATTGCAGCGCTCGGCAGCTCCGACAGGCAGACCTGGTTGAATCTGGTCTAAATTAGCCGGAGGAGGCGAAGTGAAGCGAGAACGGAATGGAATGGGGCAAAATGTGCTCTAGGTCGACTGTTACAACAGTGCACAGCTCTCCGCTCCGTGCGGCATGGAGTATGATTCCAAAAATCGTTTTTATTAGGTGTAAAATAATCTCTGAAAAAGAGCTGAAACCTTCTCTAAATATAAATCAATCAAATCCCTAACAACGCGTTTGTCGCCGAGACCAGGCGCACATAGGGAACTGGGATATAGAGAATTCCCGGGAAATCAGTAATTCAAATTCTGGTAAGCGCTTCTCATTGGTCGGCAGAAACCAGCCAATCAGAATAGGAGCGACAGTGGCCCATTATAAACCATGGAGGAGTATTGACCAATCAAATTTAGACGACATGACCCTTAAGCTATGCGGAAATGACATCAAATTCAAAGCAATTCAAAATACAGTAAAAAGGCAGAAAGAGCTAAATTGGTGAGCAAGGCGGCAGTAGGGATTCACCAATCAGAGTAGTGCTCTATTTTGGAGTGGAAAAGAAGGGCGGATAGAAGGACGCCATAAAGTTATTACTGTCTATGGGAAATTTTCTAGGACTGTGATTGGTTGGGGGAAAGAGGGGCTCGTCTGCTTAGCCAATCAGCGCTGAGCTACATTTCATAGAGTTCTATGGGAAAAGAAATGCATAGCGAGCTCTGTTTGTGTTTGGGCTCAGTTAAAAGAGCGCGGTTATTTGGACCAATGGGAGAGCGAGCGACGCTCTTAGGGGTTTTCTAATTGCAATCTATAATAAAACTGTACCCGGCCGAAATAAAATGATCACACTCATTAAGTTGTACCGATGTGTATATAAAATGATCAATAGTATGGGGGTAATAAAAATAAAGAAATAATAATGAATTCAATGAATTACATTTTTTTTTTTCGTTACCCCCTTATTATTGTTCATTTTATATAGAGATCGGTACAACTTCTGGAGTCTTATCATTTGATTTCGGCCATGTCATTTTTTATTATAGATTGCATTAGAAAACCCATAAGAGCGTCGCTCGCTCTCCCCATTGGCCCAAATAACCGCGCCTCTTTTAACTGAGCCAATCACAGAGCTCGCTCTGCATTTCTTTTCCCCATAGAACTCTATGAGAAAGTAGCTCGCACTCTGATTGGCTCAGCTGACGACCCCTCTTCCCCCCCAACCAATAACAGTACTAGAATATTTCCCATAGACAGTATAATTTTTTAGGGCCCCCTTTCTATCGCGCCCTTTTTGCCCCACTCAAAATAAACGCACTACATCTGTTTGGGTGGATTCTATCTGCCGCCTGGGCTCAACCAATCAGCTCTTTTCTGCCTTTTTACTGTATTTTGAACTGTCCCTCCTTTGAATTTGATTTGTCCAAAACTTCTCCATAGGTTATAAGGGGTCATGTCGCTCCTATCTGATTGGTTGGTTATGCCGACCAATGAGAAGAGCTTACAGAATTTGCATTACTGTATTTCCCGGCAAGTCTCTATATCGCAGTTCCTGATGTTGCGCCGTTCTTGATTTTTGTTAGTGATTTTATTTCGGGAATGTTTATAGAAGGTTTCAGCTCTTTTTCAGAGAATGTTTTACACCTAATAAAAACGTTTTTTTTTTGATTCATACTTCATGCCGCACGGAGCTGAGAGCTGAGATTTATTTCTTGAGCGATTTTATATATTTTCCCTTTGATTTTTAATGTTCCACTTTTTCACTACATTTATTCGCTTTTTGACAACTTTGATTTTCACCCTTTTTTCATTGATTCATTTTGAAAGACAACTCCTGTTTGCTCTTCACTGACATGTTTAATGACTTTCTCGCTGTTTTCCAGCCTGTCTCGATTCGGAAACATGTTAGGGCTCAGTCCTTCTGCCCCTAATCCCCCACTGCACCTCACACTCTGGCGAGGCGCAGGGGAACTTTACACCGCATGGTAGCGCAACCTCGGGGGCCGACGTACATGAGGCGCAGCTTTCGCTTGAAATCGGGCGAAAACGTGGCGGCCTCCGACCGCCGAGATTCATACATTCGCCCTTTTATGTCCAGATACATCCTGTCCAACATGTTGTTTTCACTAAAAAAGAACTCAGCATCAGTACAGATAAGTAATGTCTGTACACAGTGACTGCACCAGCAGAATAGTGAGTGCAGCTCTGGAGGATAATACAGGATGTAACTCAGGATCAGTAAAAGGATAAGTAATGTATTTGCACAGTGACTGCACCCCAGAATACTGAGCGCAGCTCTGGAGGATAATACAGGATGAAACTCAGGATCAGTACAGGGTAAGTAATGTATTTACAGTGACTGCACCAGCAGAATTAGTGAGCGCAGCTCTGGAGTATA
This sequence comes from Phyllomedusa bahiana, assembly GCA_025379985.1. Taxonomy (NCBI): domain Eukaryota; kingdom Metazoa; phylum Chordata; class Amphibia; order Anura; family Hylidae; genus Phyllomedusa; species Phyllomedusa bahiana. The sequence goes on from JAODAL010083816.1 coordinate 4,645, forward strand.
ATACAGGATGTAACTCAGGATCATACAGGATAAGTAATGTATGTAACAATGACTGCACCAGCAAATAGTGAGCGCAGCCTGGAGTAAAATACAGGATGTAACTCAGGATAATATAGGATAAGTAATGTATGTACAGTGACTGCACCAGCAGAATAGTGAGTGCAGCTCTGGAGTATAATACAGGATGTAACTAGATCAGTATAGGATAAGTAAAAGTTGTACACAGTGAATGCACCCGTAAATAGTGAGCGCAGCTCTGGAGGATAATAAGGATTAACTCAGGATCAGTTACAGGATAAGTAGTGTATGTACATTTACTGCACCAGCAAATAGTGAGTGCAGCCTAGAGGATAATAACAGGATGTAACTCAGGATCAGTACAGGAAAAGTAATGCATGTACACAGTGACTGCACCAGCAGAATAGTGAGTGCAGCTCTGGAGGATAATACAGGTTGGAACTCAGGATCAGTGCAGGATAAGTCATTTATGTACACAGTGACTACACCAGCAGAATAGTGAGTGCAGCTCTAGAGGATAATACAGGATGTAACTCAGGGTCAGTACAGGATAAGTAATGTATGTACACAGTGACTGCACCAGCAGAATATAGTGAGCGCAGCTCTGGAGGATAATACAGGATGTAACACAGGATCAGTACAGGATAAGTCATGTATGTACACAGTGACTGCACCAGCAAAATAGTGAGCAAAGCTCTGGAGTATAATACAGGATGTAACTCAGGATCAGTACAGGTTAAGTAATGTATGTACAGTGACTGCACCAGCAGAAATAGTGAGTACAGCTCTGGAGAAAATACAGGATATAACTCAGGTCAGTTTCAGGGTAAGTAGTGTATGTACAGTGACTGCACCAGCAGAATAGTGAGTGCAGCTCTGGAGTAGAATACAGGATATAACTCAGGGTCAGTACAGGATAAGTAATGTATGTACAGTGACTGAACAAGCAGAATAGTGACTGCAGCTCTGGAGGATAATACAGGATGTAACTCAGGAATCAGTACAGGATAAGTAATGTATGTACAGTGACTGCACCAGCAGAATAGTAAACGCAGCTCTGGGGGATAATACAGGATTAACTCAGGAAACATACAAGGATAAGTAATGTATGTACACAATGACTGCACCACAGAATTTGTGAGTGCAGCTCTGGAGTAGAATACAGGATATAACTCAGGGTCAGTACAGGATAAGTAATGTATGTATAGTGACTGCACCAGCAGAACAGTGAGTGCAGCTCTGGAGTAGAATACAGGATGTAACTCAGGATCAGTACAGGATAAGTAATGTATGTACACAGTGACTGCACCAGCAGAACAGTGAGTGCAGCTCTGATAGAAAATACAGGATGTAACTCAGGGTCAGTACAGGATAAGTAATGTATGTACACAGTGACTGTACCCGCAGAACAGTGGGGTGCAGCTCTGGAGTAGAATACAGGATGTAACTCAAAGGGTCAGTACAGGATAATAATGTATGTACAAATGACTGCCACCAGCAGAATAGTGAGTGCAGCTCTGGAGGATAATACAGGCTGTAACTCAGGATCTACAATATATAGAACGAAAAGGATGCCAGCTCACCGTCAGTGTTCCACCCCTGGACGTGCACGATAGACTGGAAACCAAGTCTCAGGTGATCCAAACAAACGAAAGGAAGTTTCCCGCTCAAGACCAGGTAGGTAGAAAATATGAAGATAGCCTTATTTCCAAATGCATTAAAACAGAGTCGGCAAAAACCATTATGTAGTTGTAGTAAGAAAGCGCTAACGCGTTTCGGAAAATGATTCCCCTTTAAACATAGCGTATATTGCATAACAAAGCTTTTCCTTCAAAAGCCCATATCCGGTCCCATGTGCTAAAAAATAACCCTTTTAAACCCTTTTCCCCCTCTGGGTTTTATTATTGAATAAAATTTTAAAATAAAACGAAATCAAAAAAAAAAAACGTACAAAACCTACAAAAACCCTCAATACGATAAAAAAAATTGTCTCTTGTTTCAACCCGCCGGGGTAAAGTGAGCCTAAAATTTGGGAGTTTCCAAACCCTGTTCCCTATTTAAAAAGTTTTTTGTTGTTAACAACCCCTAACGGGGGCCCTTTAAAACAAATCTCTCAATTTCCCCAAAAAAAAAATTTCCCGAAGTATTCCCATTATCAAAGTTCGATGAAATGCCTAGAAAACCCTCGATATTCCCAAAAACATGGGTTTGCGTATTTTGCCAGCAGGTTCCTTCGGATCCTGATTTTTTAAAGCTGTTTTATGTGCAAACCCCAAAATATAGCAAGTTGCAATCAGTACAGGTAATCAAATACACTGTGAATTTAGTGTTACAATGTATACAGTAATTTTAATGTTTTTATTGTTTACAGTAAAGAAAAAGTATTGTGTTGCATAAAGTTGCAAGCTATGAAACCCAATGCCACATTTGTAAGACCTCTAGTAATAACCAGGTCGGGTATTGGAAAATTCTATAAGAAAAACTGGGTGACAATAGGAACCAAGAGTTTTTACCCTTTTTTAGAAACAAATTTTATAACCCCCCTTATCCCAAAATGTTTCATATTTTTCCCGAGAAAAAGTTCTATCATAAGAAAATCTACGTACTTTTTTTCTCAGGATAATATGAAAACACTTTTAGATAAGGAAGGTATAAAAATTTGTTTCTAAGAATATCGATGGCTTCTAGGCATTTCATCGAACATCATAATAGGAATACTTCAGGATTTTCTTTTTCGGGCATTGAGAGAGTGCTTAAGCCCGTTAGAGGTGGTGATCACAACAAAAAACTATTAAATAGGGAGACATGGTGGATTTACCAATTAGGCTCACGTTATCCGGCAGGTATGAACAAGAGACAGGATGTTTTTTTATCAGTATTGATGTTATTGTAGGTTTTGTACGTTTTATATATTTGATTTCGTATATTTTATATATTCAATAATATACCAGAGGTGCAAGGGTTAAAGTTATTTTTCCTAGCACATGTGACCGGATATAGGTCTATTTAAAGGAAAGCTTTGTTATGCAATATACGCTATGATTAAGGAATAATTTTCCGAAACGCGTTAGCGCTTTCTTACTACAACTACATCATGGTCATGCCGACTCTGTTTTAATGCATTTGGAATAAAGGCTATCTTCTTATTTTCTACCTACCTGGTCTTGAGCTGGACTTCCTCTTCGTTTGTTTGTAACTCAGGATCAGTACAGGATAAGTAATGTATGTTCAGTGACTGCACCAGCAGAATAGTGAGTGCAGCTCTGGAGTAGAATACAGGATATAACTCAGGGTCAGTACAGGATAAGTAATTTATGTACAGTGACTGCACCAGCAGAACAGTGAGTGCAGCTCTGGAGTATAATACAGGATGTAACTCAGGATCAGTATAGGATAAGTAATGTATGTACACAGTGACTGCACCAGCAGAATAGTGAGTGCAGCTCTGGAGGATAATACAGCATGTAACTCAGGATCAGTACAGGATAAGTAATGTATGTATAGTGACTGCACCAGCAGAAAAGTGAGTGCAGCTCTGGAGTATAATACAGGATGTAACTCAGGATCAGTATAGGATAAGTAATGTATGTACACAGTGACTGCACCAGCAGAATAGTGAGTGCAGCTCTGGAGTATAATACAGGATGTAACTCAGGATCAGTACAGGATAAGTAATGTATGTACAGTGACTGCACCAGCAGAATAGTGAGTGCAGCTCTGGAGGATAATACAGGATGTAACTCAGGATCAGTACAGGATAAGTAATGTATGTACAGTGACTACTCCTTGCTGCTTCTCTTGGATCTCTCTGCAGCATTTGACACTGTGGATCACCATCTTCTCCTCAGCATGCTCAGCACCATTGGCCTGCAGGACACCGCTCTCGCTTGGTTCTCGTCCTACCTCTCTGACCGCTCCTTCAGTGTCTCGTTTTCTGGTTCCACCTCCTCTCCTCTTCCTCTTGCTGTTGGGGTTCCTCAGGGATCAGTTCTAGGTCCTCTCCTCTTTTCATTGTACACAGCCCCCATTGGACAAACCATCAGTAGATTTGGCTTCCAGTACCATCTCTATGCGGATGACACCCAATTATACACCTCCTCCCGTGACATCACTCCAGCCTTGCTACAGAACACCAGTGACTGTCTGTCCGCTGTCTCTGACATCATGTCCTCTCTCCATCTGAAACTAAACCTCACTAAGACTGAACTTTCTTGTCTTTCCGCCATCTAGTAACCAACCCCCCCCTGCTATTTCTGTTTCTGTATGTGGTACCACCATGTCTCCTAGGCAGCAGGCCCGCTGTCTAGGGGTTTTATTGGATTCTGATCTGACCTTCTCTCATTATCTCCTATTCCTTGCCCGCTCCTGTCACCTGCACCTCAAGAATATCTCCAAAATCCGTCCATTTCTCACTGTGGAAACGACTCAAACTCTCATTACTGCTCTTATTCTTTCTCGTCTTGACTACTGTAACTCCTTGCTTATCGGTCTCACCTCTCTGCAAACTCTCCCTCCCAATCTGTCCAGATGCAGCAGCCAGGCTTGTCTTTCTCTCCAGCCGCTATACTGATGCCTCTACCCTGTGTACAGTCACTGCACTGGTTGCCCATCCAGTACAGGGTTAAAGTATAAACTCAGCATCTCACCCATAAAGCTCTCCACAGCGCTGCTCCTCCTACATCTCATCCTAGTTCTCTGTCTACCGCCCTACCCGTGCTCTCCGCTCTGCTGATGATTATCAGACTACATTCCTCAATCATCCGAACCTCCCATGCCCGCCTACAAGATTTCACACGTGCGGCACCAATTCTCTGGAATATGCTACCGCGGGCGATCAGGCACATTCACAACCCTCACAGTTTAAGAGGCCTGAAAATACATCTTCTCGGTCTGGCCCACCAAGATCCCTAACTGCTATCACACACATCTGTCACTCCCTGCACTTGGGCCTCACAGGCACTTATCTGTATGTAGATGTACAGTTGGGTGGCAGGTTCATCCATTTTTCATGTAAACCACCCCTATTTATTGAAACATGGCCGGCCATTGTAAACTTGGCACTTTTACCGTATGTTTCCACCATACACCCTAATAGATTGTAAGCTCTCACGAGCAGGGCCCTCACACCGGCGTGGTCTCATTTGTAAGTACTTTTAATGTGTAATGTCTGTACGTTTACCCTTGAATTTGTAAAGTGCTGCGGAATATGTTGGCGCTATATAAATAAAGATTATTATTATTATTACACAGTGACTGCACCAGCAGAATAGTGAGTGCAGCTCTGGAGGATAATACAGGATGTTAATCAGGATCAGTACAGGATAAGTAATGTATGTACAGTGACTGCAGCTCTGGTATATAATACAGGATGTAACTCAGGATCAGTACAAGATAAGTAATGTATGTACACAGTGACTGCACCAGCAGAATAGTGAGTGCAGCTCTGGGGATACAACAGGATTTAACTCAGGATCAGTACAGGAAAAGTAATGTATGTACAGTGACTGCACCAGCAGAATAGTGAGTGCAGCTCTGGAGGATAATAAAGGATATAAGTCAGGATCAGTACAGGATAAGTAATGTATGTACAGTGACTGCACTAGCAGAATACTGAGTGCAGCTCTGGAGTATAATACAGGATGTAACTCAGGATCAGTACAGGATAAGTAATGTATGCCCAGTGACTGCACCAGCAGAATAGTGAGCGCAGCTCTGGAGGATTATACAGGATGTAACTCAGGATCAGTACAGGATAAGTAATGTATGTACAGTGACTGCACCAGCAGAACAGTGAGTGCAGCTCTGGAGTATAATACAGGATGTAACTCAGGATCAGTACAGGATAAGTAATGTATGTACACAGTGACTGCACCAGCAGAATAGTGAGTGCAGCTCTGGAGTATAATACAGGATGTAACTCAGGATCAGTACAGGATAAGTAATGTATGTACACAGTGACTGCACCAGCAGAATAGTGAGTGCAGCTCTGGAGGATAATACAGGATGTAACTCAGGATCAGTACAGGATAAGTAATGTATGTACAGTGACTGCACCAGCAAAATAGTGAGTGCAGCTCTGGAGGATAATACAGAATGTAACCCAGGATCAGTACAGGATAAATAATGTATGTACAGTGACTGCACCAGCAGAATAGTGAGCGCAGCTCTGGAGTATAATACAGGATGTAACTCAGGATCAGTACAGGATAAGTAATGTATGTACAGTGACTGCACCAGCAGAATAGTGAGCGCAGCTCTGGGGTATAATGCAGGTTGTAACTCGGGATAAGTACAGGATAAGTAATGTATGTACAGTGACTGCACCAGCAGAATAGTGAGTGCAGCTCTGGAGTATAATACAGGATGTAACTCAGGATCAGTGCAGGATAAGTAATGTATGTACAGTGACTGCACCAGCAGAATATGACGCAGCTCTGGAATACTGTAGGTTCATGTCAG
>JAODAL010083817.1:0-11121 GCA_025379985.1 Phyllomedusa bahiana
AGATAGCATCCACCCCATTGTGATCGGATGTAGCGCTGGATAATTATGCAAGTCTCGGGTGGAAACCATAGTTGCAAAAAAACGGAGAGACCTCAGATGAACTATTATCCTGATTATTAATTGCGAATTCTACTTCCGCATTACCAAGAACCATAGGGAGATTTTTTTCAAAACACTGTTTTCCCCACCTAATTAATTCTCCAGAACTCCAATCAATAACTGGGTTGTGTCTTTGAAGCCAGGGCAACCCCCAAAAAACATCAACGGGTAAGCCCTCCATGATAAAGAGTGTACATTTCTCCTTATGCATAGACCCAACTAGCACCCCAATTTCTGGGGTGCAATACTGAATAATGCCCTTAGCCAACGGGTAAATCAATAGCCACAACCCGCATGGGATCCGCTAGAGGACTCCAGGGAAGGCCCAGATGCTTAGCGAATGAGGCGTCCACAAAATTGGAAGCAGACCCTGATTCTACAAAAGCACTCCCAGATTCACACAAAGAAAAATATGAAAATTTCACTGGCAACAACAGCTTTTTTGATACCATAGGGAAACCTGTTCCCCTGGGTTTGACTTTCCCACGACCACCTAGCGCCTGGAAGTTTTCCGGCCAGGACCTCCTTTTTGGGACACTCACGACGATGGGAACTTTCTCCACCACAGTAGAAGCACAGTCCCTGGGTGCGACGTGGGGTTTCCTGGGGTCACTGGCAGTACCCTAGAAGAGCCCCTACTTGCATAGGCACCTCAGGGGGTATCACCACACTTGAAGGTTTTCTGGGCAGTGGCAGAACGGAGTGAGTAAGGGCGAGGCAATGGAGAAAGGGTCTGCTCCCGATGTCTCGCCCTAAACCGTCTGTCTAATCGGACGACCAAAGCAATGGCGTCATCCAGAGTGCCCGGAGTAGGATAGGCCACCAACATGTCCTTAACATGGTCAGCCAATCCTACCCTGAACTGGCACCTGAGGGCTGGGTCGTTCCACCCCAAAGGAACGCACCAGCGATGAAAGCAGAGGGGTACTCCTCTACAGTCCTCTTACCCCTCTTAAGGTGGTGAGCTGAGTTTCGGCCACCGCCTCCCTATCAGGGTCGTCGAAGAGAAAATCCCAAAGAGACAAAAAATCTGTCTACAGAAGACAATTCCGGTGAGTCAGGGGTAGTGAGAATGCCCACTCTTTGGGGGGGCCCTTGAAAGGGACAGACAATTCCCACTCTCTGTTCCTCATTACAGAAAGTTTCGTGGGCGGAGTCAAAATACAAACCGACATCCCTCCCTAAAAGTCAGAAAAGCCCTCGTGTGTCCCGAAAACGGGTAGCTGAATGGGGGGTTCCTCGGAAGGGGAAAGCGAAGTCGGAGGGTTCCCACCTTGTGGGGTACCCTGGGAGGTCTCTTGGTGCTGTACCCTCAGTGCCAGTTCTTGGACTAACTGGGTAAGTCCCTGCATCTGCTCCACCATTGCAGTCATGGTTACCTGGGAGCAGTAATGTTACAGCCTGAGAAAAATGTCACGTCAGAGGAGGTGTAGTGGGCCCTGACTGGCCACCCAGCCCGCGTCCCTGCCTACTTGGCGTGCTGCCCTAGGTCAACCCCAACTGGACGACAGCCCCAACGCTACTAAGTGCAGGGCGTCAGTGAAACTAAAAAATCCAACAGTCCGGGTCAGTAACATTAAGGGAACGTAATATGCCAAGAAACGTAAGCCAAAAGAATAGTCAAAAAGGCAGCCGGGTCCAAACAGGGTCAGGGGGCACAGTACAAAGTCGGAGGCAAAGGCGAGGTCAGAAGCGAGCCGAGGTCAGAAATTTCAGGAGAGCAAATACCCACGGGAAACACAGAAGTAGCAAAGGAAACCCTTTTCTCAGGCAAGGACTGAGAGAAATTAGGGAGTATAATTGAGGAACCCAGAGCCCGCCCCAGCAGACGATTGGTGAGACCTCCGGCCTCCCTATTGGCCATTGCGACCCCACTCTCTGACTTGATTTAGAGTTGAGCTGTCACTCCTAAGCTCAACAGCCCCACTTCTCCCTGGGTGTGTCAACTGACTAGAGGAATTAACCCCTACCATGCCTTGCTGCTTCACGGCGGAAACATGCACCGTGACATATAGTATGTAAGAAGGTATGCAGGGGCCCATGTAGGTAGGTTTACAGGTAATTTTAGTAGTTAGGAAGGTATAGGCCCCCAAGTTAAACAGGTCATTTTGGTAGGTAGGTATGTAGGTAGGTAGTAAAGTCCCATAGAAGGTTGTTAGGTATATAGACGTCCCCCAGCAGGTTACTGGGCCCCGAGTCTGTAGGCAGGTATATAGACATCCCCCAACAGATTATGGGGTTTTCCAGTCTGAAGGTAGGTATATAGACATCCCCCAGCAGGTAATAGAGACCCTCCGTAAGTAGATATAGACGTCCCCCAGCAAGGTATAGGGCTTTCCAGTATTTATGTATGTGTCGCCGATTAGGTTACAGTGCCCCCCAGAAGTTAAGTATCGCTGTCTCCCAGTAGGTGATAGGGCCCCCCAGTATTTTAGGTATTATTATATCCTCTAGTGCGTAAATAGGGCCCCCCAAGTATGTTGGGGTATTTATATAAATGTCCTCCATAGGTATAGGTCCACCAGTATATAGGTTAAATAGTGGTCCCCCAGTGGGTTAATAGGGCCCCCCCGGAAAATATAGGTAATATGGGTGTCCCCCAGTGGTAACAGGGCCACCCAGTATATGGTTAGATGTTTCCCAGAAAGGTAATAAGGCCCCTCCAGCAATATATGGGTACTGTTTTTCCCAGTAGGTATTAGGAGCCCCCCAGCATATAGGTATGTATAGATGTCCACCTTGGGTAATGGGGCCCCCAGTATATAGGTAGATATAGATGTTCCCCAGTAGGTAATAGGGTCACCGAGTATATAGGTAGATAGAGATGGTCCCCTGTAGCCAATAGTGCCCCACAGTATATTTGTAGATATAGATGTCCCGTTTTTTTGGACTGCTTTAACAATTTTTGTGAATAAATTGGGCAATATAAAATTTTGAGCTTTAGTTTTTAAATAGGTTATTAGTGGTTTAGTGTGCAATACGGTTCTTATTGGTTCTCCTAAGGGATCTTACCCTTTTTTTTATTTTAATTAGTGCCCCCCTTCTAAAAGGTCAGAGTAGGGTTATTAGGAAATTTAAACGACCTCCCCCTATTTTCCTCTTTTTTCAACGGGTCGTTGACCATTCTGACCTAAAACCGGCATTACTATTTATTTGCTGTTTTTAAAAAAGGGGCCGCGGGAGAGGGAGCTCTTACTCTCTCTGCTTTGCGGTGGCTTTCATGTGTATATATGAGGACATGCATATAGTTGCATACTGCAGAGGCCTGGAACCCGGCGATAGACTGACAATCTGCCCTTAAGGCAGATTTTAGGTTTAGGGCACCAGCAGTTTTATCTATGACACAAAACTGCCTAACGACGCCACTGGTCTATGGTGGGACAACCCCCTTTACGCTACAGAATATCAAGAATGTAGGACAATACAGAGAGACCTTGTAGAAAGTACAGCAATAAAGCCTTAATTCTTCTCTAGTTTTCAAAATGGGTTCAGCAATAGTGACCAATGCATATATTGAAAAACAAGTATTATGGAATTAAGCTGCTTTCTATTGAAAAAACATGTTTGGACCTATAGTACTGCAGCAAGATTTCATGATAATTTTACCTATCTATGCATTATGGACTTTTATAAGTTTGACATTTTGATAGTACAAGAAATGTTACAAGTAGTAATTTAGCTTTGGATACCAAGAAAACAAATGTGCTAAATACAATATAAAAAGAAACAATCAGCAGAAAATATGTTCAAATTCATAACACAAATAGGAAGTAATAAGGCACTTTAAATACAAATAAAATGAAACAATTTAGAAAAGAAAAACAATCCAAAATGTTTTTAAAAAAATAAATTGAAAAGGGAAAACTTTGGCCTTCTTCAGGAATGTCTTATTCATTGGGCACACTATGGAGCTTCCAAAGGGATCCTTGATCATAGGGGGTCAGAAGTAGTTGCAGGTATGATAATAATTTCTGTTACTTGTATAGTGGTGTTATTTGATAACTATATAACCATCATTTATAAATATCAAACCTAGAATATGGTTTTATAGCCTTTTATATGTGCTTATAGTTTTTGTTTACAGATAAACAACTGCTTTCATTCCTCAGAGAACTTGTAGCTTTGTTTACTGAAGATTAAATCTCCTGCATTTATGTCTTTATAATGTCTCAGCTAGTTACAGAGAATTTAATCACTGCTAGAGACTCACCCACAGCCTAACAAGACCAGAGTGAATGAAAAGATGCTTTTGATTCAGTGAAACAGCAAGGTGAGAGAACCCTTTTAAGTGTAGTTAAAGGCATGGCTTGATGTGATGTTATATACTCGGGCAGGCCCCAGTCCATTGTTTTTCCCAAAGGCACATAATGCTGTTAAAATGGCCCTTGCCCCTGGCCCTTTCAGAATAATAATTGAATGGATTGAGGAAGTGTTCGAGTGACTGAAGAAAACCGTTCACCTTACAGTTCATTTATATAGAGAATAGGGTGTCAACAGTTTTTTGGCACAAAATACACCCCCGTTCTCAGTAGTAGTAGTAGTACAGCCCTGTTCTCAGTGCTGCTGCGGCGCCGCAATCTCCGATATCTGCAGCGACGGCAAAAGAAGTCGCTGCAGACGAATGACCTGAAATACCCGCCGTCAAAAGACGGTGGGCGGTCGTTAAGGAGTTAAGATAATTCTCTGGTGGACTTTACCAGAATTAAATGGTTAATCATTTGTTTAGGTGGTCTAAATTTGCTGTTGGTCCAGTCATAAGCCTAGACAGCCTCTTATTTCCTTAGGTAATTGTTTTTAAAATATAATGTTAAAACAAAACATGGTAAACTGCCTTTGTTGAGCTCAGGTAGCCCAACAATTATATTACAATGGATACACTGTTTTAGATGAGCAAAAACCCAAAGTACAGCAGGAGATTCAACAAGGCCTACATGAAACATATAGAATTCCCATGAATGATTTATATGACCTTTCCACTAGTGTTCTCAAATAAATTTCTATTCTCAGGGAATATACATGTGTAATTCAGTTATTAATCTTTCTGGTGATGCATTCATGCTCTTGTTAATATTCAGATCAAAACATTCCTGTACAAGGGCAAGGCAAGCTCTATCGGTATCCAAGGTAAAATTATCTGGTGAGTTAGTGTTGTACTCACTAACCTCTGATAGTTTAATATTTTGATTTGCACCCGGACTTCATTTTGTGTCCATGCTCTTTAACCCTCTAAGACTTAGCCAGTTTTTTACCTGAAAGATGGAGCCACATTTCCCATCAGTAATAACTCTGGAATGGGTTTTATTGTCTAAGAGATTCTAGTGCTATGTTAGTGGTAATTATTGACTGACACATCCTGTGTTTATCTTTTTGTTGACAGGGCTCTGTGGGGGCATTTTTTTGTAAAACAAGTCAATGTTTTCATTGGTACCACTTTGGGGTTTGTCACGTATACACTTACCAGCATGTGACATGGTGGCCACTGTAAAGGACTTTATTTCCACTCAATCTTATTTGCACTCATATTTCACTGTGGAAAACTGATCATAATTACACTCCAACACAGTCCCAGGCACCCCAAATACCTCAACAATCAAAAGAAAAGAAATCGGAGGTAAGGACTCTGATACCCACAAACACCACTTACCTGCACTCACAGGGTTAAACACTAACGCACTGCTTTCCAATTTTAAAACACTTTGATGAGGGCTATGGATTCTTACAGCACACAAGGACCAAACATATTTAAGTTTTATGCTTTAATAGAAACAAGTTGGGGTGCACTCCCATGGCAAAGACCAAATACCGGTCGGATTTTTGGACTGGTATGTTGTCTTTTTTTGGCATGTAGGGGGACGGCTTTTGTCTGCAGTTTGCAGATTCAAGCTGTCATGTTCATGTCATGTCCATGTTCATGTCATGTTCATGTTCTGCCTGAAAACCGGGCAGAAGAATGACCATGTTCTAAGTTTTTCGTTATGCCGATGGTGTCAAAAACCGTCCGGCGGAAAATCTGTTCAGTGTGGACTGCTGAACGGATTTTCTATTAAAGTCTATGAGCGTTACATGTTGGTTTTCTGACAGTTTCTAAAACCGCAAACAGTCTGAAAAACCGACCAAAATACCATGCCAATGGGACAATTCCTTACAGTGCTTATATAAAGTACAGAAGGAAAAGTACAATAATGTGACATACATATATGCAATAACAGTCATAAAACAAAGGGAGAAATCTCAGAAAATACCTAACACTTACAATAGATACTTCTCTGTTCCTGGGATAAGGAAGAAAGAGGAAACTGCTCAGTGATGGCTGAATTCCAATGCTGTGAACACTGATTTCCTCTGGAAATCATATTTTATAACTTGCCCAGTAGGTTCAGGTTTCAGAGCTGCCCATTTAGTTCAATTAGGATCTAATGTAATCTTGGCAGTGAAGTTTCACAAGGCAAGTCACCGGGCTAACCCGCACCGACGGTTTCCTCCTCCCATCTCAAACAATCTTTCAAACAATGTGTTGTGCAGACATTACTTATTTGGTTATTTATAAACATTTATTTATCAACATTCCAAAATGTAGAAAAATACTTGCAATTTGTTGCTATAGAAATGGAAAGTCTGTAACTTTGCAGAAGGTTTCATTGCCATTGTTTCAAAACTCAGTCCATGCTGTAGTTTCTTGGAAAAAATCGGGAATACTATTACTTCTTCTGATATAAAGACCACAGATAATAAAAAAAACAGACGAAGTTGGCCACCAGATGCACTGGAAATATTTGTGCATTAATTGTCAAAACTGTCCCTCCATAATTCGGGGATCCCGGGTGACACATACTACACAATGACATGAGATCCCCATTAAAGGATACTATATGTGTGATACTAAAAAAGTTATCTACCTTAAAGGGCTTGTCTTTATCTCAAAGTTTCTGAGATTGGCACCAGCTTGCATAGACTTCCACATCCAGGGACTGGGGACCCCCAAAGGGCTGGAACCAGTCCTTCATTACACCCGGGTTTTCCGCGGCTTCTTCTATTACCTGGAGGCAGCGATCTTCTTTGAGACCGGAGGGCGCCTGATACTCTTCTGGGGACCTAAGCAGACTGCAGCAGGTACTAGTGTCCCTTATTTCTGTGCTGGAGGCCTGCTGAACCAAGCCCCCAAGCAAATCCATACAGCTGGGGGACACCCCTGCTAGAGATAGTGCAGCAGCTTGCATAGACTTCCACATTCAAGGTACTGGGGACCTCTATAGAGTTTGAAACCCACGTCCTGCATTAAAAACTGCAAACTTTACTACAATTTCGGGACAATACCTCAGAGTTTTACATCTCAGACCCTGGAATATAGTTGATTTTAATCACCTACTATCTGGTGGTGAAGGGTATCCACTTAAAAGCCGGTTATCTGAATCCCATCTCACTATCCTAAGCGGACTTACTCCATTATGCCTAAACATCAAAAAGGCACAGGGTCGCAGAGAAAGCTCACAGATAGTGATGAGCGATTACGTTGACTATCGTCATCAGGTCGATAGTCGATATCGTCAATTATCAAGACGATTTCCGATAGTCGATAATAGATTGGGAGGTGAGCTTAAACATTTTTGATCAAAACTGTGAACTAAGAATCGCAGATTTTCATAATTCCTTAGCAGAATACATTTCAAAAAATTCCTATATGCCTTTGATGTTTTACTTAGTTTTAGTGTGCCACTGATATATATTTGGAATAGATGTATGTTTTTTTCTTGCCAGTGTGCACCCATGCTTACGTTATTTTTTTTTAAAAAATGCTTTTGGATGTGGAGAGTCAAATAAAGTTTTTTGTAGTCTGTATGAGGAGTGGCAGCCTCATTGGCTTGTTGCACTCCACCTACCTTCTTTTAAACCAGTGCAGGGTTATTCAGTAGCAAGTTCTTTTCACTCCTGAGATGTTGTAGTCTAACAGGCTCCTAGAGAGGTAACATTTTAGTGTTGGAACTCACCGTACTGGTATCTCCTTGACGCCCAAATTTGGGGGGTGAGCTTAAACATTTTTGATCAAAACTGTGAACTAAGAGTCCCCCGGTTTTCATAATTCATTAGCAGTAATGCATTTTCAAAAAATTCATATATGCCTTTGATGTTTTAAATTAGTTTTTATTTGGGGCCCCTAATATTTGGAATAGATGTATGTTTTTGCCTTGCAGTTGCCCCCTTTGCTTACTTTTTTTTAAAAAAAATGCTTTTGGAGGGGCATAGTCAAAGTTTTTTTAGTCTGTATGAGGGGGGGCGCCTCTTTGGTTGTTGCATCCGCCTAACTCTTTTAAACCGTGCAGGGTTATTCGTAGCAAGTTCTTTTCACTCCCTTTAGATGTTGTGTCTGAACGGGCTCCTAGAGAGGTAACATTTTGTGTTGGGAATCACTTATGGGATCCCCTTGAAAAATTTGGGGGGAAGGTGACTTTTGCTCCTGGAGAGTTTCAGCAAGCCAAACACAGGTGGGAAAGGTTTAAAACTGAGTTTTTTGGCGGTGAACGAGGTCGAGTGTGTTTTCTTAAAGTGTGTTTTGTTTTAAGTGTGGAGACTGAGATTGACAGACTTTGTTTTGGAGAGTTTAGAGGGGACAGTTTTGTATTACTTTTTATTATAATTTAGTATAATTTTTTGGGGTAACATCCCAGAGTTCCATTTTTGACAATGCGTCCAGTGCAAACCTGTGCAAGTATGCCACCCTTGGAAACAGGAGGGGGCATATGCGTGCAAGATTATGACAGGCATTTGAGCCCGGACCCGGATCTAAATGAGCAAGTGGCGACATGAGATCCATTGCCAACAAAAGCGAGTTTGTGCCACTGGCAATCATGCAGGTTTAGATAGGGGGGAGGGTGGTGCATGGAGGTGCAGGAACTGAGGCACTAGCTGGGAAACGAAAAAAGGGTAGGGGAAGATACGGGAGGTAGCCCTGATCTGGTACACCCCAACAAATTTGAAGATTGGCGGAAAAGGGGGATATCAGTCAAAAACCCTGCTACAGCAAGAAAACCCCGTCTGCACCAGTTAGAGGGGGAAATAGGAGGAGGTAGGCTAGACAGGTGCTGTATTTGGGGGACTCCTTTATTAGGGGTACAGATAGGGCTCTGCCACAAAGACCGGGTCGTCGAACCGTATGTTGTTTACCTGGGGGCCCCGGGGTTGAAATCGCGGATCGGGTTTTAAGATTGCTGGGGGGGGCTGGTAGAATCCGCGTCATGGGGCACATTAGCACCAATGACAAATTTAGAGGTGGTGGGGGGTTTCCCTTAAAAATGATTTAGGGACTTAGGCCAAAAGCTCAGGGGAAGGACCCCCAAGGTAATATTTTCAGAAAATTACCTTTCCACGGGCCACACCAGAGAGGCGCGGGAGATAGAGAGGGAATAAGTGGGTCAAAAAAATTGGTGTGGAAAGAGGGATTTGGGTTTTGGAGAACTGGGCTGACTTTTGTTTTGGCTACAACTCTATGAAGGGAGGGTTTCAAAGGGGAGGGGCAGCTGTTTTTTGGGGGAAAAAAAAGGCCCGGAAATTGGAGGAATATTTAAAATAGGGGCTGGGGGGGAGGGTTAACTCACATATACATGTAAAATAGTAGATAGGAGTGGGAATTTGGGAAAAAAAACAGGGGGGGGAGTGGAGGGAGGGGGGTAATAGTTAAAAAAAAATCGGGAGAAAGGAATAAAAAATGAAAAAAAAACTCTAAATTGCTTCTGACCAATGGGGTCTACCCCAAAAAAATAAATGAACTGAATTATAATAGTTAACAAAAAAATTACATAGTGGGGGTAAAAAACATGGTGGACGAGAGTAGGCTGGGCGGTTAACTTGCAGGGTTTTTCAGTCTATTTAGAAGGGACCCTAAAAAACCGGAAGGGGGAGGGATCTTTCCTAGTAAAATCCTTTCTAAGCAACACTGCGGGAAGTATGGTACAGGTAATGAAAAAAGGGAATTTTATTTTGGGTAAATATACTTTGGGGGGGAACAATAAAATTAAAAATAATGGGGGTCTGCTATAGGCCCCCCAAATAAAAAAGAACCCCTTGAAGAAGTACTCCCCCCGGCAAATAATGAGGCGGCTAATCGAAAGAGGGTTATTATTTTTGGGGGGCTTTAACTATCCCCGACATCAAATTGGGGAAACTGAAACCCGTAGCTCTCACTAAGGAAACAGGTTTTTGTCAATAACTAAGATAAATTTAAACCCTTTTTCCCAAAAGGTGCAAGAACCCAATAGAGGAAAGGGGCCATTCTAGACTTAATATTGATAATAGACCTACAAGAGTAACAAAGTTCAGGGTTTAGGGGCACCTAGGATAGTGACCTAATAAAATTAAATTTCCCGTTTTTTTCCCAATAAATTTTTTGTCAAGAAGCCACAAAAAAAAACCAGGGAAATTTTAGGAAGGCTAATTTTTTTTTGCTTAGGGAGGATTAAACCCTATTACTGGGAAAAATTGTGTTTAAATATGGATAACAAAAAAAAATGGAATAATTTTTTTTTAAACCTTTGGTACCATGTAAGGTACACAAGGTTTCCTTATGGGAATAAAAAAAAATTGAAACCCAATGTGGATCAAAAGGGAGAAAAGAGGCAATAAAAAAACAAAAAGAAAAAACGTTTCCCCACTAAAACAGGAGGGCGTAAAAGGGGGTAAGAAGAAAATTTGGGAAAAAAATAAAGTGTGAAAATAAAAGATAAAAGGGAGCAAAGCTGAGACAGAAAGATTATTCAATAGAAAGAAAACTAACCCAAAATTTTTTTTTCTATATAAAAAGTAAAAAGATTAAAAAAAATTTTTTGGGCCCTTTTAAAAATACTGAGGGAGAGAAAGTAGGGGCGAAAGAGAAAAAAAAAACTTTTTTTTTTTACTGTATTTACCCAGGAGGGTGAGCTTCCCCTTGAACAAGGGGTGGGTAAAAATCCAACTTAAAAAGTTTTTTTGTTAACCCCGGGAAAAGTGCGCTCCGCCTCAGGGAAGTTAGAAAGGGCAAATCCCAGGGCCCGA
>JAODAL010083818.1:0-11121 GCA_025379985.1 Phyllomedusa bahiana
ATTAAACGCACTATCCACAGATCCACTGCTGGTCCCATCACTGCACGAATCCATGATCCAGATACCAAAGAAGAAGGAAACACAAAGTAATTACATGCAGAATAACAGCAACGAGGGGAGATGGGGGTGAGGCTCAAGAAGATACATGTTTTACTGACATGAAGCCTTTTAGAGCTAGTGCCACCTTCACCAACCTCATCCTCTGGTTACCCTTTTGGGCTCCTCTGGGTGAGAGCTACCTCCATTCTCTGACCCGGTGCCCGCTCGGATGTATATGTGGGACCCCCCTTTTTTAGCTTCCTTTTGGGTTTGGGTTTTTTGTTTGGTCAATGGATGATTTTGGTCTTTCCCTTCCGATCCTACGCTTTGGCTCTGATGAGGTCTCGTGCCCAATACAGTAAGTTGCTGCCACCAGAGCATGTGCGCTGAATAGAGTGTAGATAGTTTAGTCCATTGCTTTGTAACATTTCTTCTTATAATCGCTTCTTATTGCATTGACATAAAACTGGATAATAAAACCTGTGGTCACATCCTCAAAAGAGGGCGATCGATATTTTGGCAACAAAGTGAGTTTTAGACCTAAACAGTTTTCATACATGTGGCCCTTTGAGATTAAGTTGAGTCCCTGCGAGTTCAAATGGAAAGGGTGGAGACAATCCATCAGTCACGTTTTGGGAGGCAACGTCCCCTTTGTCAAGTACCTTACACCTCTTATAAACCAATCATTTGCAATATAGTGAGGTAAAACCCCAAACCCTCGCTGGCATACACAGTGGTGTAGGGAATAAACTGCGAAATCTGGTAATGTATTCTGTGTGAGTCATACGTTTAGCTCTGGGAGATCAGTCATCCCAGGGTATTCCTTTACTATGCTATACCACCAAGTTATAAGGGTGTGCACATTAAAAATATTTTGAAAAACGTAAGATGGTGCAGACTGAAAAGGCAATAGCATAATCATAAAATCAAGTGGCACACTAAAAAAATAAGTAGAACTCAAGGTATATAGGAATATTTGGAAATGCATTACTGTAAGGAAAATTGAAAAACCTGGGGTTCTTAGTTTACAGTTTTTGATCAAAAATTGTATTTAAGCTCACCTCCCAAAAAGTCAAGGGGGTCCCCGAGCGGTGAGTCCCCTAACCACTAAAATGTTACCCCACAGGAGTCCGTTCAGACTACAACTTCTTAGGGACTACCTGCTTGGGATCCCCTTGACGTTTTGGGGGTGGCTTAATACAATCTTGATCAAAAACTGTAAACTAAAAAGTCCCCGGTTTTTCATATTTTCCTTAGATAATGCATTTCCAATATTCTATATACCTTGTGTTTCACTTAGTTTTTAGGTGCCACTGATTTTTGTATTGGTATACTATGCATATCCCGGCGGGGACCCCTGCAGCCCCCGAGCTCACCCCTTCCACACTTCCCTCCCCAGTGACATATCCTGCATCCCAAATCATCCATTATCTGCTAACAGGTTTCCTATCACTACGGTGTCTGCTAGAGAAATTCATGCCAGTGGCAGTCTTCACTTAGTCCTCTCGGTCCAATGCATTTGGTGTGGCTATCGGTCACTGCATCATTTTGGTCTCTACCTCCCGATCATCCTCTTTGGCTCTCATGAGGTCTCCTCCCCACCCCTAAATGACTAAAACCACTTTCTGGAACGTTTCAATGGAAAGTGCAGGTTGTGAGTGAGAAGCCTCCTGAGAAATGTGTTTGTGCAGATTCCTGCTCTCTTTGCCCCAAGTTCTCCTGCTCCTGGGGTCAGAACTGTTCATCATGATGATGTTTTTTTTGTTGTAGAACCTGAAAGAATCTGATGCTGAGGTATCGCTCCGGTGGCAACCCTGACCGCAAGACCCCTCTTCCCAAGAGAAGGAGTCCTTTAGAAACCCGAGCACCACCGTGCACACTACTGAGCAAGGTGTGCGCCTCTCAGGACCCCCGGCCTCCTCAGTCATCACCTGAAACCAAGGAGAATCAACGACCTAAGGACACAAGGGGCCATAGAACCAGTAGATCCGATCTGCACTTACATGAACCTATACTTTATAGGACGTGATGACTCCACAAGATTTGAACATTGGGCAGTAGTGAACTCTCCAGCACCTGTATGTAATGCTGGTGGCATCATCTAACCATAGGTGTCAAAAAAGTGAGCGGCAACTAACAACGCACAAGAAACAGTGCAATGTGCAAGTGCAATGACAAAAACAAGAGTGTAAACCAGGCGCTCAGCCTTGTGCCACACAATCCAAGGAACATTCAACCATAGCAAAGACCAAACCATTGGAAGCACTACTACAAGGTTCTGGGTCCTTCCCCGACCCAAAAGGAACCCCCCCCCTGGGGCCCCCCAGTATTACACGCCCTGTGAACAAAAATTTTGTTTCCCGGTTTTCCATTGACAAAAGTAATAATAAAAGTAAATTTACTGAAAAATAATCTTTAAAAAACAAATCTGAAATCTCCCGATGCATTAATGAATTGGCCCACTCCCCCCCTTCCCCCTGCCAAAAGGTATTTGGCCCCTCCTTTTTTGCTCCAGCTGTCCACAGGATTTGGCCCACTCCTCCGCCCAAACTGTCCCCCAGGGATTTGGCCACTCCTCCTGCTTTCCCGCTGTCCACAGTATTTGGCCCACTCCTCCTGCTCCACTGTCCCCCAGGTAAATTTTGGGCCACCCTCATCTGCATTTTTCCCCAGGTTAAATTTGGGCCCCCTCCTCCTGCCCACCTGTCCACAGTTTTTTGCCCCCTTCTCCTGCTCCCGCTGTCCACCAAAGGGATTTGGCCCACTCCTCCAGCTCCAGCTGTCCAAAACTATTTGGGCCCCCCTCCTCCGCTCCGCGGGGCCACAGCTTTTTTGGCCCACTCCTCCCCCCCCCGCTAAACCACAGCTATTTTGGGCCACCCTCCTGCTCCACTGTCCACAGCTATTTGGGGGCCCCCTAAAACCCCTGCTCCAAACTGCCAAAGGTACTTGGTCCACTTTTCCGCTCCCCGCTGTCCCCCGGGGATTTGGTCCACTCCTCCGCTCCAGCTGTTCACGGGTATTTGGGCCCAAATCCCCCTCTCCAGGGGGGTTCCCCAGGTAAATTTTTCCCACTCCTCCTGCTTTCCCGCTGTCCAAAAGGTAAATTTTGGCCCCCTCCCCTGCCCACTGCCCCAGGTATTTGGCCCACCCTTTCCCCCTCTAGCTGTCCACAGGGATTTGGCCCAAATTCCCCCCTGCTCCGCTGTCCACAATTTGGCCCACTCCCCCTGCCCCCCCTGTCCAAACTATTTGGGGCCCCTCCTCCTGCCCAGCTGTCCACAGTATTTGGGGCCCCCTCCTCCTGCTCCAGCTGTCCACATATTTGGCCCACCCCCTCCTGCTCCCGCTTCCACAGCTATTTGGCCCACTCCCCCGCTCCAGCTGTCCACAGCTATTTGACCCCCCTCCTCCTCCCAGCTGTCCCAAATATTTGGCCCCCTCCTCCTGCTCCAGCTGCCAGGGATTTGGCCCCCTCCTCCCGCTCCAGCGGGCCAAAACTATTTTTGGGCCCCCCCCCTTCCCGCTCCAGCTAACCACCAAATATTTGGACCACTCCTCCCGCCTCCCTGTCCCCCACAAAATTTTTCCCACTACCGTGCTCCAGCTGTCCACAGGTACTTGTCCCCCTTCTTGGGACTCCAGCTGTCCCTGGGTAATTTTTTGGGCCCCTCCTCGTGCCCACTGTTCACGGGGATTTTGGGCCCAAATCCTCCTGCTCCAGCTGTCCCCCCGGGATTTGGCCCCCCTCCCTTTCCCGCCCACTGTCCACTGGTAAATTTTGGGCCCCCCCTCCTCCCCTCCACGTTTCCCCAGGATTTGGGCCCAAACCCCCCTGCTCCACTCTCCACAGGTATTTGGCCCACTGCCCCTTGCCCCCAACTGGCCACAGGTAATTTTTCCCCCCTCCCCATGCCCACGGCCAAAAGGGAATTTGGGCCCCCTCCCCCTGCTCCCACTGTCCACAAAATTTTTTTTTCCCCCTTTCCTTTCCCGCTCCAGCTGTCCACAGCTATTTTCCCCCCCTCCCCGTGCCCAGCTGTCCACAGGTACTTTTGGGCCACTTCTCGCATCCACTGTCCCGGGGAATTTGGCCACTCCTCGTGCTCCAGCTGTTCACGGGTAAATTTGGGGCCACTCCTCGTTGGGGGGGCCAGGGTGTTTCCCAAAAGGGATTTGGCCCACTCCCCTCCCCGCCTGGGGGAAAAAAAAAAATTTTTTTGGGGGGGGGGGGGGTGGTTTTTTTTTTTTTTTTAGGGGGGGGGGGGGGGGGTTTTTTTTTTTTTTGGGGGGAAAATTGGGAAATTTAAGGGTAGTTAAAGTAAAAATGGAAAAAGTTTGGGTCCAAATGTAAAAATTTATTTGTTGGTAAATTTCTAAAGCTGGCCACGGGAAATTTGGGTCCTCCCCGTGCTAACAGCCCGGCCACAGGTACTTGGCCCCCCCTCCCCCTAATCCAGCTGTCCAACGGGGGGGTTATGGAAATTCCCCCTCATGCTCCAGCTGTCCACAGGGATTTGGCCCACTCCCCATGCCCCAGTTTGGGCCCCAGGTATAGACCCATCCTTTTTGCTCCAGCTGTGGGACAGGTAATTTTGGGCCCATTCCCTTTCCCGCTCCAGTGGCCAAAAGGTATTTGGCCCCCTCCTTTCCCGCTCCACTTCCCCCAGGTTTTTTTTGGGCCCCCTTCCCCGTGCTCCAGGTTTCCCGGTATTAGGTTCCCTTTTTTTTGTGCTCCAGCGGGGGGGGGGGGGGCCGGGGGGGTTATTTATTTTTCCCCTCCCTCCTTCTTTTTTCCCGGGGTTTTTTGGGGCCCAAACCCCGGGGGGCCCAGCTTTCCCCAGTTTTTATCAAAACTCCCCCTGCTGTCCAAAGGTATTTGGGGGCCCCTTCCTCATGCTTTCCCCATCCCACAGGTATTTTTCCCCACTCCTCTGCTCCACTGCCCAAAGGGGATTTGGGCCCCCTCCTTCTACTCCCCCCGGGCCCCCCGGGTTTTTTTTTTCCCCTCCTCGTGTCCACCGGGTTTACATGTATTTTTTTCCATTGGGCCCTGCTCCACTTTCTACCCGGGATTTGGCCTACTTACTTTTGCTTCCTGCTGTCCCCCACTAAATGTCCCAATCCTCTTTCCCCCGTCCTCTGGGATGGGCCCATCCCATCTACACCAGCTTTTACAATATTTTGCCCACCCCCTTTGCTCCTGCTAAAACCACAGGGATTTGGCCCCCCTTTCCCGTGCTCCGCTGTCCAAGGAAATTTTTTTCCCCCTCCCCCCTCCCGCCCAGCTGTCCCCAAGGGAATTGGGGCCCCCTCCTCACGCTCCGCGTCCCCCAGAAATTTTGCCCCCTCCCTGGCCTCCCGCTGTCCACAGGTACTTTTTTCCACTTCTCGCACTCCAGCGTCCCAAAGGGGATTTGGTCCACTCCTCTTTCTCCAGCTGTTCCCCAAAGGGATTTGGCCACTCCTTGTGCTCCCCCGTTTTACAGGGATTTGGCCCCCCCCCTCCCCCTGCTCCAGCGTCCACAAGGGATTTTTGGGCCCATCCTTTTGCTCCAGCTGTTAACAGTATTTGGGCCCCCTCCTCCTGCTCCACTTTCCACAAGTAAATTTGGGGGGCCCCTCCCCAGGCTCCGCCCGTCCATAGGTTTTTTTGGCACACTCCTCAGGCTCCAACTGTCCACAGCAATTTTGGGCCCCCTCCCCATGCTCCAGCTTTTTACAGGGAAAAAAATAAAAAAAATAATCTTTTTTTTATAAGCGCCAAAATATTCCGCAGCCCTTTTCAATTTTTTGGGGGGTAAACTTACAGTCATTACACAAAAAAAAGTAACCCTTTCAGAAGAGACACAAGGTGGGGCCCTGCCCGCAAAAAGCTTACAATCTATTAGGGGGTACGAGAGACGAAGGCAAAGTGCTAGATTTTTCAATGGTCCAGCCCTTTGACATAAATTTTTGGGGGGGTTTTACATAGAATTCGGATGAACCCGCCATCCTCAAAATACATTATATACAGTTAAGGGGCCCCAAAATGAATGATTGGGGCTAGGGAGTTTTGGGGGAGGGGGGGGGTTAGCATTAGGAAATTTTTAGGGCCCGAGTGGAAAGTGTTTTCCACCTCTTTTAAACTAAGGGGGATTTTTTTCTGGTTTCACCTGATCGGGGGCCCGGGGGGGGGGGGGGGGGGGGGGGGGGGGGGGGGGGGGGGGGGGGGGGGGGGGGGGGGGGGGGGGGGGGGGGGGGGAGGGGGGGGGGGTGTTCCAGAGAACTGGTTTCCCGCAAGTGTGAGTTTGGTAGGGAATTGGGAGGTTCGGATGTTTTTTGATGTTTAAACCCGGGTATCAGCAGAAAAGCCCCAGAGAGCGGGTAGGGTGGTAGACAAAAGAGGGGGGAGAATGTAGGGGGGAGCCCGCGTTTTTGGAACTTTAGGGGAGAGTGTGAGTTTTATGTTGTAACCCGTAAATGGATGGGAAACCCGTGCAGTGAAATGACACAGGGTAGAGGGACAGTAAGCGGGTGGGAAAAAAAAAACAACCTTGGGTGCTGCATTCAGGACAAATTTGGGGGAGGGAATTTTTTTCAGAGGGAAAAACCGTTTAAACAAAAAGGGGTTTTTTGTTTGTCCCAGACGAGAATGAATAAGAGCATTAATTTTAATTTTTGGGGGGGTTTTTTTTTTTTCT
Organism: Phyllomedusa bahiana; assembly: GCA_025379985.1. Taxonomy (NCBI): domain Eukaryota; kingdom Metazoa; phylum Chordata; class Amphibia; order Anura; family Hylidae; genus Phyllomedusa; species Phyllomedusa bahiana. The sequence goes on from JAODAL010083818.1 coordinate 6,723, forward strand.
AAAAGTGGGGGAGATGCCCCCCTGGCAGCAAAAGCAGGAGAAAGAAAAGATACAGTATGGTTCATATGATATGACGGGGTTTGGGGCACAATATGTGAGCGGTGGTTTTTGGTAATTTTAAAAAGGGAAAGGGGGAAATGTGTGGGTGAACACATGGGGGAGGGGGAAAAAAGGCCCCAGGCCTGATGGGATAAGAAAAATCTGGGGGAATAACTGGGGGGTAAGCCCGGAGGTAGATGGCTGCAAGATAGACAGCAAATGAGCATGGTGAATATATTTTTTTTTTTTTTTAGAACCTAATACTTACAAGAAAAGGCGTTTTCCTAGCCCCCTTCGGCCCATTCTGGGTTAAATTTGGTTTTTTTTTTTCAGATACCCTTTATTTTAGCTCTATCAAACATTTCATATTTTTCCTTACGATAGGTTCACTACTCTACATTAAATACCCCCAAAAGGTCAACTGACCCAAGTAACTAAATTTTACTATCCCTATGTGGAGTTCATTGTATAAATCAGTGGGCCCCCTGCCAGCAAAGGGGGGATTAAAAAACCAGCAAGGAGATCTACAGGGGCAGATGTAGGTCACTAGCAATTCAAATAAAACGGGTAATTTACGGGCAAGATTGGGGAAATCTATGATTCAAATACCAAACCAGCAAAATTTTTTTAAAAGCAGAGAAAAATGATGGAGGTGTATCCCTATTCACAATTAACATCCGAAACAGCAGAGCAAATTATCATTACAGCGAGAAAATATGGGAGGTGTAGTCCATATTTAAAACAAATCCAGAACCCAAACGAGCATTAACATATACAGCAGAGACAAAGATGGGGTGTAGTCCCAAATTTACAAATCAACTCGAACCAGAGAGCAAAATTTATAAAATACAGCAAACAAAAGTGGGGGGTTAGTCCCCATTTAAATTCAACATCCCGAACACAGCAGAGCAATTTTAATATACAGCGAGAAAATATGGGGGGTGAGTCCCCTATTTACAATTTAAATACCGAAACAGCAATTATACATATACAGCAGGACAATGATGGGGGTGTAGTCCCTATTACATTCAAAACCGAACACAGCAATTTAATAACACAGAGACAAATGTGGAAAGGGAGCCCCCTATTCAAATTCAACATACCAAACACAGCAATTATACAATACAGCAGAGAAAATGATGGGAGGTGATCCCCCTATTTACAATTCAACATACCCCAAAACACAATTATAAATTACAGCAGAGAAAAAGATGGGGGGTGAGTCCATACAAAATTCAACATACCGAACACAGCAAAATAATATACCAGAACACGCAATTATAATATCAGCAGAGACAAATATGGGGGTGTATCCACATTCCAAATTCAACAAAAAAATGAAGGTTTTGGCTCCCCCCCGTGCTCCGGGCCAAGGTATTTGGCCACCCCCCTGCCCAGCGGCCCCAGGTTGTGGCCCCACCTTTATGCTCCCCTGTCCACAGGACTTGGCCCCCCCTCCCTAATCCAGCTGTCCCCAAAGGGTTTTTTGGCCCCTTCCCCCAAGCTCCACGGGCCACAGCTTTTTGGCCCCCCCCCCATCTCCAGGGGCCCCGGGATATGCCTATCCCTTTTTGCTCCGTGTCCAAAGGTATTTGGCCCACTCCTCCCCGTCCCTGGGCCCCAGGGAATTTTTGGGTCCTCCTCGTGCTCCCGCTGTCCCAAAAATGTTTGGCCCCCCTCCTCCTGCTCCAGTTTCCCCAAAGGGAAAATTTGGGCCCCCTCCTCACGTTCCGCTGTCCACCCGGGGATTTGGCCCCCTTCCCCCGTTTCCCCGCTGTCCCCCCAGGGAAATTTGGGCCCCCCCCCTCCTAGCATCAGCTTTCCACCCGGTATTTGGGCCCCCTCTTCGTGCTACAAACTGTCCAAAAGTATTTTTGGGACCCATTCCTGCTTTTTCCCGCTGTCCCTCCGTAATTTTTGGCCCCCCCTTATTTACTGCAGCTGTCCCCCCCCAGGGGGGGTTTTTTTTGCCCACCCTCATGACTGCTCCAGCTGTCCCCCGGGGGGTCCTTTAGACTGCGGGTTTCAGATCCTTCCAAAGATGGTCAATGGGATTTATATCTGGGCTGGGCACCATCAGAATAGCCCAAACATTTTTTCTCCAGGGCCCTTATCCCGGAAGTTTTTTTGCTTGTGGGTTTTTTTGGGCAAAATCCTTTGGGGAAACCTTTTGACCTAAGAAATTTAACCAAGCTGTAGGGAAAAAAAAGGGAAAAAAAAATTTCCCCCCAAGAATTCTTTGATATTTGATTTTTTATTTCACCCTGGGAGAATTTAAACCCCAGAAGCAGCAAAAGCAGGCCCTTTAAAAACCCAACGAGCCTCCTCCTGTCTCCATAGGGGGCAATTTAAATTGATTAGATCCTTCCTCCGACAAAGGGAGAGAAAGGGCGCACCAAGCCTTTAAGGGGAATGTCCCACCCCCACAATAAGGGTTCCCCCCCAAAAAACCAGGGAAAAGCAAGACTGAGCATTCGTCCAATTGTCCTCCAGAAATGACTGAATTTGGACAAAAAGCACCCCCAGAGGTAAACCCGCTCCCCCACCAGGGATCCCCCAAAAATACCAAGGTGGGGAGGGTGGAGAACAAGACTGAGCTTTTGCGTCCCCCCGGCTCCAGATTTACGAAAGGGCACAGGGATCCCAGAGGGATCCCCCCCCACCACACCAGGGACCCACCCCCAAAACCCGGGGAAAGGAAAAAGGGGGAAGCAAGACTGACATGTGCGTCCCAAACCTCCCCCCAAATGACTGATGGGGGACACAGCAGTCTCAGGGGGTATCCCACTCACCCACTCCAAGACCACCAAATAAAAAAAGGGGGAGAGGATGGGGGAACAAAACTGAGCATTGCGCCACCCTCTCCAGAGTACTGATGGGAAAAACAGGGCCTTTAGAGGGATCCCGCCACCACATCATGGGTCTCCCATAAAACCAGGGGGGGGAAAAATTTGGGGAAGCAAAACGACATGTTTGTCCCCCCCCCCCCAAGTGACTGAAGAAGGGCACCCGTAAATCTCAGAGGAACCCCTCCCAAACCCCACCAGGGGCCCAACCAATACCGGGCAAAAAAGGGGAAGAACAAAAACTGAGCATTGCCCCTCCATCCCCCAGAGATACTGAAGAGGGCACAGCCAAAATCTCAGAGGTATCCCCAACCCCCAAACCCCTCCAGGATCCCCCCCAAAACCGGGCGAAGAGGAAAGGGGAAGCAAGACCCGGGGTATGTGCGCCCCCCCACTTCTCTAATTTCTGATGAGGGCACAGAAGCCCCAGAGGTTTTCCCCACCCGGGATCTCCCCCAATTAACAGGGGGAAAAGGGGGTGGAGAAGATGAGCATGGCCCACCTCCCCAGATTTACTATGAGGACACAGGAAAGGGCCCTTTTAGAGGGGCCAAACAGGGGGCGCTGGCGAACGTATTTTTCCCGCAAAACGCTGGGTAAGAGCAAATTTTATAAATAATTGCAAAAATACAAAACACGGGGGTTCCCAGAAATTTGGGGTAAAATTTAAACAAATTTTTTTCTTTGAAGCTAAAAAAAAATGGTGGATCACGTGCTACTACAGATCTCTCTGCCCACACTCCGACCCGCAATGGCGCTACCCCCATTAAACCAAAAAACAATCTTTTGTTAAAAAATTTTCCCCCAACACGGGTTTTTTAGACTTCTCCTGAGCCTATTTCCCCGGGGAGACATTCACAACACAGGTTATAGAGCAGCTCCTAAACCAGTTTCCCTGGGGAGACATTACACAACAAAAGGAAAAGAGCTGCTTTCCGACCCAGTCCCCGGGCAGACATTACACAACACGGGGTTTTAGAGCTTCTCCTGACCTAGTCCAGGGGAGATATTAAAACAACACGGGTTATAGAGCTGTTCCTGACCTAGTCCAGGGGGGACCCTTAAAAAACACGGTTATAGAGGGTGCTCCCTTTACCTAGGGCCAGACATTAAAACAACACTGGTTATAGAGCTGCTCCTTGCCAAGTCCAAGGGCAACAAATTTCACAACAAAGGGGTTTAAAAGGGTGCTCCTGAGCCCCGCCAGGGCGAAATTACACAACACAGGTTAAAGAGCCCCCTCCTGAAACCTATCCATTTTTAGACATTACACCCAAAAAAACGGGTTATTTGAACTGCTCCTGACCATAACCTCCTTCCTGAGCCCAGTCCAGGGGAGATATTACACAACAAGGGGTTTTAAGCTTCTCCTGAGCCTAGTCCAGGGGAGAAAAATTACACAACACAGGTTTTAAAGGCCCGCTTTCCCGGGGCCAGCCAGGGGCAAAATTAAACCCGAACAAGGGTTTTAAAAGAGCTTCTCCTAGCCTAGTCCAGCAGAAATTACAAAAACC
>JAODAL010083819.1:0-11121 GCA_025379985.1 Phyllomedusa bahiana
TCTGACAAAGGCGACTTATATACCTATAATTAGGATTCGGGAAATGTGAGGAATCTAAGATATTTGTTTTCCAAATCCTCAGGGACGGTCTTGGCCGGGAGCAATTGGCATGAAGGTGTGAACCGGATGGAGAAGAAAAGGGAAAGTGAACGACGCTGATCAGAAAAGACGTCTCCGGTGAGTCACTAAATGTAACTGAAAGTGTAATCACTTAAATTTCTCCCAGAGCCTACATACAACTAGTATCTACCACTACATGGTCACTGTATGGCGGTGGTATATGAAAATCAGAGCCTGTGTACAGCTGATAGTCACATGTGGGGGTCGCGTTCGGTCAGGGTCTGGCAGAATTATTTGAGCCTTAAGTAGTAATAGTTTTGGGTCTTGGTTTTGTAGGAGGGTTTTTTAGTAACAATCATTCGTCTGGTAGATTTGCTCCATGTATCGTTGGATTATTTAGTGACTGTTATTTGGGGGTATTGCACTGTCATATGGAGGGAGCGATTTTGAAAAATGCTAATTGTCATTGTGCAGTGACTGCTGAGGAGATGGACGGGAGCTATGTGGAATGTGCAGAAAATTAGTGACAGGACCTGGTTTGCAGGGGTGAGAGGAATTAGTGTTGTGTGGTGGTGTGGGGGGGTATTTTTTTGAGAGCAAAGGGGGGGGGCGCCATTGGCTGTACTCGCCTAGGGCACCAAAATGCCTTGTCCCGGCCCTGTTTATACCTTTCTCTAATAACTGTTTATACCTTTCTCTGCGCTATTTTGGAACCGCATAGTTGTTGGTTTTTTTTAGTGAGCCAACCATCGGGTTTTTACTCGACTTTACTCATCTTTCCCTGCACTCCTCCGCTTGGAAGGACCAGGACAGTGGGACCAGCAGCAAGCTCCTTACCGGGGGACACCGGCAAATCGCTTAATGGAGAGTTGTGACTCCTTCATCAGCACAACGGCACCAGGTGAGCAGATACAGTATCACTTTCTTATTACCATTGGTATGCCACTGTAATACACGAGGGTGCGCGCCCGTATCGTCTTTTCTTTCTCCTGTTACCTTCATACAGATCATTCAGTTTAAAGGCAGACTGAAATTTAAACAATATATCGCCAGCAAAAGAGCAAGATATGGCATAAAATTGTATAAATTATGTGAGTCAGAAACTGGCTATACATATACTTTCATATATATGAGGCAAAGAATACACAAACTGAGCCCCTAGACTGCCCTCCCATTCTAGGTACAAGTGGTAGAATTGTGGTATCTTCTAGATAACGGCTACCACTTGTACATAGACAATTTCTACACAGTGTTCCACAAAAGAGATGTTCACATGTTAACATCTATACATGATGATACAAGCAGTCCTGTCCCCAATCCTACCAGTTCCGGAACAATCCTAAAGCCTGTTTGCATACATGGGGCGGGTCCACCTTGCTGACCAAATAATCAAGCCCTATCAAGCATTAAGTCCAGAACTTGGTACGAAAAAAATCTTAGTACATCTAGTCCAAATTGGAATATACAACTCATTATTTTGTACAGCTCCGCTGGCCACAGGGCAACTTACTTGGAGTACCAGGAAAATATTATTAAAGAATTAATTTTTGGAGCTGGTTAAGAAGAGGAAAATTTGGCATCAATAAGCGATTGCTCAAGAATTGTTAGACTCCAACATTTTCCATCCGAGGTGCCTCCCACAGCAAAGAAGGCAAAAGTGCAAAAAAAGGTCTTTCGTATGTTTTAAATAAGGTATCTTAAAGCAGGTGTCCCCAACCGCCGGGCCCCGAACCGGCACCAGACTGTGGCGTATGCTCTGTCGGTCTGCGGCCCGGGGCCACACATAATGCTGAATGCCCGTTGACTTTAGCCTGGGTGGTCGGCATCTACTCTGCGCGGCTGTTGTAAGCCAGCTGCGCAGAGTTAGCAGCTGCACATCTAGCGTGCAGCTGCTTCACTAGAGAAAAAGCAGGGGTGGTTCATTACCATCCCTGCTTTCCCGATCGCTGCTTTCCCGATCTAAACATTAGCGATGCAGGGGGTGTGATGCATCAGTGTTGTCAAACCCCCTGTGCCACTGGGTCTTGCCGAACGCTCCTGGAGGCAGTATCTCTGCAGGGGATCGAGAAAGGTGAGTAACTTTCTTTTCTTTTTTTTTTTTTTAAACTAGCCTGTATATTTACTGGGGGCATATACCTATCACTAATGACTACAGGGGGCATATGTCTATAACTAATGAGTACAGGGGGCATATATTTATGACTAATGAGTACAGGGGGCATATATCTATCAATAAAATGATGACAGGGGGCATATATTTATCAATACGATGAGTACAGGGGGCAGATATCTCTATAATGACAGAGCTGATTACATATATATATTATACACATGTATAATGCTGACCCACAGAGCTGATTCAATATTACTGCTGACTGATTGTCAGCTCTGTGGGTCAGCATTATTAATATAATACTGACCCACAGAGCTGACAATCGCCCTGAAGTTATAAAATACTGATTGCCCCATACTATACCCTTAAACGACACAGTGTACAGTTTATTGTGTTTTTTTTTGTGTGCTTCTAAACATCCAACCCCCTCCATAACCACGCCCCTAAAAACCATGCCCCTGATAACCCTGCCCCCACTGGGCTATGGAAAAATTGTCTTGCATAAAACTGGTCCCTGGTGGAAAAAAGGTTGGGGGTCACTTTCCTAAAGCATACACATCATCAGCGTGACACACGCTTCTCCAAACCCCGCTTTTGTATGAAAAATTGCTTTAAAATCTACCACACCTCTTTAGTTTAATTTCAGCACTCTTTTATTTGTATTTACTTTTATGTTTAACCTTTTTAATACTTTATTACCCTATTATAAATTGCAACAGAAAACTAAACAAAACTAACAATACTCTTTATACTTCTTATACCTCTTAGGTCTGGGCCTTTTATGGCCCGCAGGCCACATCTTGCCTTCTAACTAGCTCTGACCGGCCCGTGTGAGATTTCTTGACATTACACACAGCTCAGTAGTCCCTGGCACCGCCGTCATCCGCCGACCGGTCCTAGGTCGATACCGGTCGCTAAGATATCGGCTGTGGTACCAGGGACTAACACAGCGTCGGACTGGCCCACCGGAGAAGGGGAGAATTCCCCGGTAGGCCCTGGGACCGGCTCATGTAAGGAGCCTGCAGTGTCGGCACACAGTGTTTTGCATCAGGCATCACTCACACAATCAGCCAATGGGCAGGCAGGCTGGTGACGTCTGATGCTTCAGTGCTGAACACAGGGAAGCAACGCTCATCTGCTGGAGACTCCAGGAGGAAGGTTAAGTGCTGGCAAGATCCCCTCTGCTCCACTATGTCTTTACTGTGTGCTGCTCCCTTCATAGCCCCCTCCTTCCTCTTTCCTCTTCATCAGGACGATCCTCTGCACCTCCTCACTGTGATCTGCCTTATACTGTTCTGGATGGAGGTCGGGACAGAGGGGAGGGGGTGTCTGCAGTGCTGGGCTGAGAGCTTTGTAATGGCGTCTCAGTCTACCTTGTATGTAACCTGCAGCCTGAAATGAGAGAGATGCAGCTATACTAAATAAAAGTTAGGCCGTGTTCATACGGCTTATTCAAGCCGTAATTGCGAGCTGGATTACGCTCGCAATTCCGGCTTGAATAAGGGGCGGGAGCGGGGACGGGGTGGGGGCGCTGCCCGCCGGCCCCATAGACTTGCATTATCCACGGCGCGTATTGCGCCTGGATAATGTGCAGGTGACTTTCTCCCCGCCCGGCAGATTCGCCGAGCGGGGAGGAGCGACGGAATCCACAGTTCTCTATGAGAACAGTGGATTACCGTAATTACTGCGACGGATTGGAGCTGTACTGCAGCACAAATCCGGCGCGCAGTACGGCTCTAATCTGCGGCGAAATAAGCCGTGTGAACGGCCCCTAAGTGTACAAATACAGGTGTGTGTGTGTGTGACTGAAATATGCATATTTGTGTCTGCAATGTGTGTACACAGTGTGTGTGTGTGTGTGTGTATATATATATATCTATATAAACACAGTGTCCAGGTGTTCTCTTCCTTTTTCAAGCTTGAAAAAGGAAGAGAACCTTCCGAATCGTCGCATCACGTACATCTGCGACTATCCGCTCTGATAGGAGTTCGCACAGAAAGATTGGGACTCCAAAAGAAATATTGGACATATGCCTTTGTGCAACCTATACGACACCAGGTTTTTTAAAAAAATTTTCACATTGTTGATACGTTGTTCACTTGCCTATATATGTGGAGTATAAAGTAAAGTTTATTTTAAACTGCTTCAGTGCGTCTTGAAGAAATCTTTTGCTTATGGACTGATATATGGGTGGCAGGAAAGATTCCCTATACCAAGACGCCAAACCGGTGACCGTTGAAAGTACATATAGCAGCGCTTAATTGTTGAGTACAGCTGAACAACCCATTCATCTGTACTGGGAACTCCCATAGAACTGAATGGAGAGTCATGCACAAGCGTGGTCAGTTCTCCATTCTGAGCTGAGACTGTTCCTGAGATAGGTGAGGGTCTCAGAGGTGGGACTTGCACCTATCAGACTTTGATAGCATATCGTAGCGATATTTCATCAAAGTCTATCATGGGGACACCGCTTTTGTAGGATGTCTATCAATTTTACATCAGTGATACAGTGTCTTATATGAGTAATTAAATAATTACTTGTTTAAGTCCTGCACTGAAGCTAAAAAATAGTGTAAAAAAGTTAAATATATAATTAAAAATACCTTTTTTCTATATGTATGGAAAAAATCCCAAACCTATACATATTTGGCATCTCCACACCTATTACGACCTAAACAATAAAATTATTGCATTATCAATCCCACATGGAGAACAGTGTAAAAAAAAAAAAATTAAAAAGTGACAGAATTGATTTCCAAAAAGTGGAAAATGACGCGATCAAAGAGTCACATAAACTCTAAAGTGGTTGCAGTGAAATCTTAAAAATGGTTTGTAAAACGCTGCGGCAAACAGGGCCGGGAAATGGCATTTTGGTGCCCTAGGCAAGTACAGCCAATGGCGCCCCCCCCCTCGCTCTCAAAAAAATACCCCCCCACACACACACACACACACTAATTCCTCTCACCCCTGCACCAGGTCCTGTCACTAATTTTCTGCACATTCCACATAGCTCCCGTCCATCTCCTCAGCAGTCACTGCACAATGACAAATTTGCTTTTTCAAAATCGCTCCCCTCCGTATGACAGTGCAATACCCCTAAATAACAGTCACTAAAAAATCCACCGATACATGGAGCAAATCTACCAGACGAATGATTGTTACTAAAAACCCTCCTACAAAACCAAGACCCAAAACTTTTTCTACTTAAGGCTCAAATAATTCTGCCAGACCCTGACCAAACGCGACCCCCACATGTGACTATCATCCCTGTTACACAAGGCTGCTGATTACATATACCCCCGCCATACAGTGCGACCATCTAAAAAGTGCGTAGATACTAGTTGTATGTAGCTCTGCAGAAATATAAGTGATTACACTGCAGTTCCATATTAGTGCTCCACCGAGAACAGTCTTTTCTGAATCACGTCGTTCACTTTCCCTGTTTCTTCTCCATCTCGGTTCACACCTTCATGCAATTTGCTCTCGGCCAAGACTCGTCCCTGAGGATTTGGACACAAATATACTTAGATTCCCACATTTCCATTAAACTCCTAAATTATAGGATCAAATAAGTCCCCTAGTCAAAAGATATACTAGATTATGCCCTCTCAGTCAGCAGGTATAAAGATATTGTCCCCTTAGACAGGAGTAGCGTATATACATATAGGCGAGCACTCAGGCAGTATACTAGCTAGGGGCCTCAGGGCTAATATATAGCTAGGGGCCACAGCAGGCGTCATGGGGAGGCTACATGCAGTGCTTATAGGGGCTACAGGCAGCGCGCGAATTGTAGGAGGCCTACAGCAGGTGAATGGGGCCACAGGCAGGCGTATGGGGGCCACAGACATCAGTGTCATTGGCCACAGGCAGGCGTATGGGGCCACAGGCAGGCATATGGGTGCATAGGCAGGCGAGGGGGGCTCACAGGCAGGCAGTATGGGGCACCAGGCAGGCGTATGGGGGCCACAGCAGGCAATATAGGGTGCAACAGCAGGCATATAGGTGCCACAGCAGCCTTACAGGGGCTCAGCAGGCGTACGGGGGCCACAGGCAGGAATATAGGGGCCACAGGCAGCACGTATGCGGGGGCTCAGTTCAGGATTCGTATGGGACACAGACAGGCGTATGGGACCACAACAGGCGTATGGGGGCTCAGGCAGGCTTAATGGGGAACCAGGCAGGCATATAGAGGGCCGCAGGCAGCATTAAAGGGGAGGCCGCAGCAGGTATTATAGGGTGGCCGCAGTGCAGACCATACAACAGGAGGCCTTCTCCACATGGCAGGATATAGGGGGCCCCACCAGGCAGGCGTATGGGGGCCCACAGGCAGGCAATATAGGTGGCCGCAGGCAGGCATAACGGGAGGCCGCAGGCAGGAGTATGACAGGTCAGTTTGTGGCCACAAGGGAGCTATGCATTATATTAGTGATCCCAGGCAGGTTATAGGGGGCCTAAACAGGCATGTGGCATTATACGGGAGCCCACACGCAGGAGGCATTATAGGGACCACAGGCAGGCATTATAGCGGCGCGGTGCCACAGGCAGATATTAAGGTGGGCCCACAGGACAGGCATTATAGGGGCCACAGGCAGGCATTATAGGGGGCCCACCAGGCAGATATAGGGGGCCCAAAGGAGCAGGCATTATAGGGGGCCGCAGGCAGGCATGTAACACATGGGCCACAGGCATGATATATGGGGCCCACAGGCAGGCCTATAGGGGGCTAACAGGCAGCATTATAGGGGGGCCGCACGGCAGGCAATTAGGGGGCCGCAGGCCGGATATAGGGCCACAGGTAGGCGTATGGGGGCCACAGGCAGGATATAGGGGGCCACAGGGCATGCATTAAAGGGGGCCACAGGCAGGCATAATAGGTGGGCCGAAGGCAGGCATTATAAGGGGGCCGCAGGCGCGAGGATATGGGGCCGCATGCGGATATAGAGGGGCCACAGGCAGGCGTATGGGGGCCACAGTCATTGTAAAGGGGGCCACAGGAGCAGTCACTTATAAAAAACAACAACCACTAATACTTTACCCATTCCCGGGCGCGCCGCTCCTGCGTTCCGTCCTCATCAGACCGCGCCAGACACTCCGACTTAGATCTCTTCGGCGTGCCACGGCCTGTGACGCGCTTGTGGCCGCCCGAGAACAGGCACGTCGCTATTGACTACAGTCATTGCGAACGCGCCGGGCTGAGGCGCATTGGGGCCGCGTCGGGTCCTCACGCTGTCGAGGAACAGGCGCGACCCGCTGTTCATCGGTCCCTGCAGCTCACCGGAGGATCCAGCGATCCTCCGGGGGGCGGGCCCCCACACTGTCCCGCGGGGGGGGACGCTTTCTTTTTCTGCTTCCCCCAAAACGTCCCCCAGAGACCGCGGGGCTTTCAGGCCCACCGGGAAACGGCCGGGGCCCCGGCCCAGGGGCGGGGCCCTCCTGGCCCCCCCTTAAGGTTTGGTAAAGGGGGGCGCCCCACGGTCCCCTACCCCTACCCGCGTCCCGGGCCCCGGGGGCAAACGTATCCCCACAAACCCCCAAGGTTGCGCTGTTTGGGGGATTTTCTTTTTCACAGAAACCACCCTTTAAATTTTTAAAAAAGGGCGGGCCCGCTGCATTTAAAACAAATCCCCAAAAATTGACATGACAATTTCTTAGAAACAAATCTGAAAAACCACAGGGAAAACCAAAATTAAAACCCCCAAAAAAACAATGATCCTGTCTGAAACGACCAATTTTTTTTTACATTGAAAGCATTTTTAAACCCCACTGCACCTTTTTTTAATCTTTTTGGGGCCGAAACCAGAACCAAACACCAAACAAAGGAAAAAAGGGTTTTGGAAAAACCTACCCCTAATTTTTCCACAAAAAATTAAACCCTCATAGCTCGGTTTTTCCCAAAACCTAGAGTTTTTGGGGGATGAAGGGGACCCTAAAAATAAAAAAAGTTAATTTTTAAAATTTGCTTTTTGTCTGCAAAAGTAAAAAAAAATAAAAATTGTCCAAGAATAATTAAAAAAAAAAAAAAAATCCATTAGGTTATTTGAACCTTAACAAATTGCCAAAAAATCAAACTTGTTCCACCAAAAAAAAAACCCCCCAAAAAAAACCCTAATAGTCATGCTGATCAAAAAAAAATAATAATTATGGCCCTATTTTTTTGACACTGAAAAAAAAAAAAATAAAAATTCCTTTTCATTGATTAAAGTAGGCTTTTCTTTAAAGGGGGGTAATCTTGTATAATGTATTTTGTACTTAATGACCAATGTTTAGGGGAAACCCTAAACCCAAAAACATAGAGATTTTCCCAAAAATACACAGCAAAAAAAGAGCAAAAAAAATACCAAAATGATAATATAAAAAAATTTTTTGATTATGGAATAAAAACACCCTTAAAAAATTAAAATTTAAAATTTTTTAAACACTATTTAAAAGGGGTTTTTCTAAGTTTTTTTTAAATTTTATTATTTTTTTTAAAAGACCCAATCCCGGGGACGCTTTAAGTTAAAAAATTTATTTGTACTCCCTTCTCCCACCATCTAACGTTCATCACTCACGTGACCATACTATTATACCACACCCATGTGGGAAATATTGACATGACTGCCAAAATTGACTCATGTTAACTACAAAAATGTTACACCAGCGGTAAACCCAGGGGGGAAAACACTGGAGCACCAGCAATAAAGGGGGGTGAGGGGTGGGGAGAGCACAGGTTAAATTTTTAATTTTATTGTACTCCCAGGTTGTAGGATTTTTGTAACTCTCAGAAACCCCCTTTGCAGCCACCACCAGAGCACATGAAACAACACAAAAGGGCTATGTCCATTAGGCTGCCCATTTTTTGTGTATTTTTCACCAAAAAACTGTTAGCTGTATCTCTATATAAAGAAAAGTCGTGCACCAAAATAGGCACTTTTTTTGCCAGGCACGACACTTTTGATGCGTTTAAAGTACGTATCAAATACTAGCAAAGATATGCTAGCCTTTTTTCTTTATACCCAAATTAGGAGCATTAAATATTTTTTTAAGGTTACCCCCCCTATTGTTGACATTTATTTAATCAGGTGCAAAATACACTCATTTAATGCGTCTTAAACTGGATGGAAGCCCCTTTTCACATGTTGCCCAAAATTTTATATACTGTATCATGTAATATGTGGATGTTATATCAAAAATACTGTGCATAGTATGGGTATGATTTTTGGTCTGTAATGATGTACATCTGTTGGAATTTTTTTGATTTGTACCCCCTTTTTATTTTTGTTGTACACCTTTTACTCAGGGCGGGGGAAAGGGTCAAAAAAATTGTTGTTATAATCACAACCTATATAGTGAGTTTTATATAAGAAAAAAATTTTTAATCCATTTTATACTGATCCAGGTTGTTTTTGGGCTAGGGGGTTTTTGTCCAAGGGCCCAGTGGCACATGTCTCTTTATACAATTTTTTGCTAGGCTCCAATAGAACATTCCCTGACCATTCACCAACTTTTGTTCTTATATGGGTTTCCAAAATAATTAAAAAACTTAAAAAGTGTATTACAAATTAAAAATTTGCTTATTACTAATGGGATGCGTTTTAAAATATTGGGTGTCAGTACAAATGGGGGTAGGGGGGCCCTTTTAAAATTTTAAAGTAACCATCACTAGAGTTTTTTTTTTTTCCCAAAAACAGCTCCCCTCAATACTTTTTGGTTTTAAATAGGTAACGTGCAGATTTTTTTAAAGGAATTTTGGGGCTGTTTTTTTTAACAAAAAGGATTTACAGAAATCCTATATCTCTCGGGAAAAACACCTTTAAATTTGATAAAATTTTATTTAGTTGCAATGACTTCGAAAGTTTCAAAACACATCATAGGAAAAACCTTAAAACCCAAGGGTTTTTTTCCCACACAACCGTGTTTTTGTGAAAACTGACAGGGGATTTTAAAACATTTTTTAAATCGTCTTGCAAAAAACAGCTGAAAAAAAAAAAAAAAAAACCTTGTAACTCAGTCATTTTCTATTAAATTTTATGGGGTGGAAAACGGGCAGTTTTTTCAGCTTTCAAAATCTAAAGCCCCCCAAATCTGACTGTTTTAGTGCCCCGTTGGGGCTTACCAAAAAAATATCCCCATTGTGAATTATCCCTTTTGCAGGCCCATATCATTTAATTGCAATCTTTTAAAATCTTTGCTATTTTTTTTTTAGTTGTCTTTTAGACTTTGGGAATCAATCCATTTTTCTAATATAAAAAAGGGGCTGTATTATTTTTAATTTACTGAAACGAGCCCCAAAAGATTTTTTTTCCCGGGGGCCCAGATACTCCCTTCCCACACTGGACTAACAGTATTTAGTCCCTGGATGCATACAAATTCAGGCTTCTGCAGACAAAGCAAAACTCCCGGGGACACAGCACAGATGGGGAAATTCACACACTGCCCTTTGGGCCCATGAAGCCGCCGCCTGTGCAGGAAAAATTTAAAACCGGAGCTTCGGGAAGCGGGGGGTTAATGATTTCATTAGTTTTTTTTATTTTTTAATTTGCCCCCTCTACCCGGGACATTAACATGCTTAAATACCTACTTGGGGGCCTATATACCCTTTGGGGGGGAATTAAAATGCCTATATACCTACTGGGGTCCTATATACCCCGGGGGGGCCCCATAACTGTCTATATACCTACTGTTGGGCTAAACCTGCCTTTACCTGCTTTGGGCTTTAACCTGCCTACTACCCGCTGAGGGGGTAAACCTATTTTATACCAACTGGGAGAAACATAACCTACAAATTTTTGCCGGAAAATATACCTACCTTATACTCACTGGGACCTATAACCTCCTATTCCCTGTTGGGGGACCTATAATCTGCCCATATACCTACTTTGGGGCCCTAAAACCTACCTAATACCTCTGGGGGAAAAAACTATTATTGTAACCCTCACGGGGCAGGGACCTCTCCCCTGCGGGGAGC
>JAODAL010083820.1:0-11120 GCA_025379985.1 Phyllomedusa bahiana
TTTTATTATCCGAATACATTCAGATAGTGTTTTTTACTTTTTTTCCCGTCCAGTTTTTTTGATAAATTGCAGTTAAATTTGAATTAGCTTTTTTAGTTACCACAGTGAATTGATAGGTCCCCAAAAAAAACCTTTTTTATCCCCAATCATTACAGATAGTGTTTTTTTCACTTTGGCCACTACACTTTGTTCATTGAGGACCTTTCACTTTAAAAGTGAATACAGCAATTTGTGTCACCACAGGTTGAATTAAAGGTGCCAAAAATAACCTTTTATTATAATACATTTCGATACGTGTTTTTTCACTTTGGCGCAGGCCAGCTTTGTTGATAGATCTACTTTTCAGTTAAATTTAATTACAGCAATTTTGTTTGTTACCACAAAGGTTAATTGATAGGTGCCAAAAAATACCTTTTATTATCCAAATACATTACAGATACGTGTTTTTTCACTTGGCACACTACAGCTTTGTTCATTGAGGCACCTTGCACTTAAATGTGATACGAAATTTTGTATTCACACAGGTTGAATAGATTAGGTGGCCAAAAAATACACTTTATATCCGATAATTTACAGATACGTGTTTTTTGCACCTTTTGCCCAGCTCCAGATTTGTGATAGAGCTTACCTGCAGTTTCAATTTGATCCAGCAATTGTGTAGTTTCCACAGGTGAATTTATAGGTTCCAAAAATACTTTATTATCCGATATACAGTAGAGATCGTGTTTTTTTAACTTTGGCGCATACAGCTTTGTTCATTGAGAGGCAACTTGCATTAAATGTGGATATAGCAAATTTTGTTAGTCACCAACTAGGTGAATTGAAAGGGTGCCAAAAATACCTTTTATTTATAACCGAATACATTTATGATACGAGATTTTATCCTTATGGGCGAAAGGCCAGCTTTGTTGACAGATTCTACTTTGCAGTTAAATTTGAATACAGCAATTTTGTAGTCACCATAGGTGTAATCATATGGAGGATGCCAAAAAATACCTTTTATTATCGGAAATACATTACAGATAGTGTTTTTTTGCACTTTTGCCCAGTCCAGATTTGATGATTAGAGGGGGGGGGGCCACTTGAGTTAAATTTTGGATCAAGCAGTTGTGTAGTTAACCCACAGGGAATTGATAGGTGCCAAAAATAACTTTTATTATCCGAATACATTCAGATACGTGTTTTTTCACCTTTGGCGCACTACTAGTTTGTCTTGAGGCCACCTTTCCACTTGAATGTGAATACATCATTTTTGTAGTCACACTGCGTGAATGAAAGGTGCAAAAAATACCTTTTATTATATGAATACATTTCAGATACTGGTTTTTTTTTCACTTTGGCGCAGTCCAAGCTTTGTTGATAGATTACTGTTGCACTGTTAAATTTTGAATACAGCAATTTTGTATTTCACACAGGTGAATATGATAGGTGCCAAAAAATACTTTTATTATCCGAATACATTACAGATACGTGTTTTTTTGCAACTTTTGCCAGTCCAGATTTGTTGATAGAGCCACCTTGGAGATTTCAATTGAATACAGCAATTATTTGTAGTACCAAAGGTGAATTGATAGGTGCAAAAAAATACCTTTTATTATCTCGGAATACATTACAGATTTACGTGTTTTTTTCACTTTGGCACATACAACTTTGTTCATTGAGGGGCACCTTGCAATTATAATGTGTACTTTACAGGCAATTTTGTTAGTCACCCAGGTGATTGAAAGGTGCCAAAAAATTCCTTTATTATCCGAATAAAATTTCAGATACGTGTTTTTTCACTTTGGCGCAGGAGCTTTGTTGATAGATCTACTTTGCAGTAAAATTGATTACAGCAGGTTTTGTGAGTCACCATTGAAAATTGATAGGTGCCAAAAAATACCTTTTATTATCGGAATTACATGACCAGATACGTGTTTTTTCACTTTTGGCATACAGCTTTGTTCTTGAGGAACCTGGACTTAAATGTGAATACAGCATATTTTGTAGTCACCACAGGTGAATAGAAAGGCGCCAAATAAAATACCATATTTTATCCAGAATATAATTACAGATACGTGTTTTTTGCACTTTTGCCCAGTCCAGATTTGTTGATAGAGCTACCTCGCAGTTCAATTTGATCAGCAATTGTTTTTAGTTACCACTGGTGAATTGAAGGTGCCAAAAAATACCCTTTTATTATACGATATACATTACAGATACGTGTTTTTTCAACGTTGCGCACTACAGCTCTTGTTCTTGAGGAATTGCCTTTAAAAGTGAATATAGCAGTTTTGTAGTACCTCAGGGTGAATGAAAGGTGCCAAAAAGTACCTTCTTATTATCGAATACATTTCAGATTCGAGATTTTTCACTTTGGCGCAGCCAGCTTTGTTGAAAGATTCTACTTTGCAGTTAAATTTGATACAGCAATTTTGTAGTCACCATACGGGTGAATACATCAGGTGCCGAAAAAAAATACCTTTTATTATCCGAAAAATTAATTACAGATACATGTGTTTTGCACTTTAGCCCAGTCCCAGATTGTTGTTAGAGCCACCTTGCAGTTAAAATTGAATCAGCAAGTGTGTAGTTACCACCGGTTGAATTGATAGGTGCCAAAAAATACCTTTTTTATACGAATACAGTTTCAGATAGAGTTATTTTCACTTTGGCGGCACTACAGCTTTGTTCATGAGGCACCTTTCACTTAAATGTGTATACATCAATTTTGTAGTCACCACAGGTGATTGAAAGGTGACAAAATCCTGTTAATTATATCGTAATTACATTTCAGATACGTTTTTTGTTACTTGGCGCAGACCAGCTTTGTTGTTATATCTACCTGTGCAGTTAAATTTGAATACACGCAATTTAGTATTCAACAAGGTGAATTGATAGGTGCCAAAATTTACCTTTTATTATCCGGCAATACATTACAGATACGTTTTTTTTCATTTGGCGCAATACAGCTTTGTTAATTGAGAAATTGCACTTTTAATGTGTAGGTATAGCATTTTTGTAGTCACCACAGGTGAATGAAAGGTGCCAAAAATACCTTTTATTATGGCCGTATTACAATGTTCAGTTACGAGATTTTTCACTTTGGCGCAGGAAGCTTTTTTTGTGACAGATCTTCTTTGCAGTTAAACTTTGAATACAGCATTTTGTAGTCACCATAGGTGAAATACATAGGTGCCAAAAAATACCTTTTATTATCGAATACATTACAGATACGGTTTTTTGCACTTTTGCACAGTCAGATTTTGTTGATAGAGCCACCTTGAGTTCAGTTGAATCACAGCAATTGTGTAGTTACCAAGGTTGAATTGATAGGTTCCTAAAAATTCCTTTTACTATCCGAATATAATACAGGATAGGGTTTTTTCACTTTGGCGCACTACAGCTTTGTTCATTGAGGCAACTTGCATTAAATGTGAATTTATTATAGCAATTTGTAGTCACAAGGTGAATTGAAAGGTGCCAAAAAATACCTATTATTATCAGAATACATTTCTGATACGTGTTTTTTTCACTTTGGCGTGGCTTGCTTTGTTGATAGATCTACTTTGCAGTTTGAATTTGAATACAGCTATTTTGTAGTCACCACAGGTGAATTGATAGGTGCCAAAAAATACCTTTTATTATCCGAATACATTACAGATACGTGTTTTTTCACTTTGGCGCACTACAGCTTTGTTCATCGAGGCAACTTGCACTTAAATGTGAACATAGCAATTTTGTAGTCACCACAGGTGAATTGAAAGGTGCCAAAAATACCTTTTATTATCCGAATACATTTCAGATACGAGATCTTTCACTTTGGCGCAGGCCAGCTTTGTTCACAGATCTACTTTGCAGGTAAATTTGAATACAGCAATTTTGTAGTCACCACAGGTGAATAGATAGGTGCCAAAAAATACCTTTATTATCGAATTACATTACAGATACGTGATTTTTCACTTTTGGCACTCACAGCTTTGTTCATTGAGGCACCTTTTGCACTTAAAGTGAATGAGTAATTTTGTAGTCTCACACTGGTGAATAGATAGGTGCCAAAAAATACTTTTTATTATCCGAATACATTACAGAACGTTTTTTGCCTTTTGCCAGTCCAATTTTTATAGAGCCCCCTTGAGTTAAATTTGAATCCAGCTTGTGTAGTTACCCCAAAGGGGAATTGATGGCCCAAAAATAAACCTTTTTTATCGAATTCTTACAGAAAGTGTTTTTTCACTTTGGGGCCCCTACACTTTTTCATTAGGCAACTTCACTTTAAATGGAATAAGCAATTTTGTAGTCCCACAGTGAATTGAAAAGGGGCCAAAAAAAACCTTTTATTATCCAATACATTTAGATACGAGATTTTTCACTTTTCGCAGGCCGCTTTGTTAAGATCTACTTTTTCAGTTAAATTTTTAATAAAGCAAATTTTTTTTCACCATAGGTGAATACATAGGGCCAAAAAATCCTTTTTTTATCCGAATACATTTCAATACGTTTTTTTTTTTCACTTTTGCCCATCCCGATTTTTGAAGACCACCTTGCAGTTAAATTTAATCCAACGTTGTTAGTTACCAAGGGAATTGATAGGTCCCCAAAAAAACCTTTTATTTCCGAATACATTTCAGATAAGTGTTTTTTTACTTTGGCGCACTACACTTTGTTATTGGCACCTTTCACTTAAATTTGGGAATAAAATCAATTTTTTTATCACCACAGGGGAATTGAAAGGTGCCAAAAAATACCTTTTATTTTCAATACATTTCAGAAAAATTTTTTTTTTTACTTTTGGCCAACCACTTTTTTTATTTTTTACATTGCATTAAATTTAATAAAAATTTTGTATCACCACAGGGGAATTGATTGGTGAAAAAAAAAAAAACCTTTTTTTTTCCAAAAAAACATTCAAACCGTTTTTTCACTTTTGCCCATCAGCTTTTTTCAGACATTTGCTTAAATTTTTAAACCCCATTTTTTGACCCGGTGAATTGATTGGGGCCCCCAAAAAAACCTTTTTTTAAAACATTAAGATCGGTTTTTTTTCACTTTTGCCCCCGTCCAATTTGTTTATAGAGCCCCTTCATTAAAATTTAATCACAATTTTGAAAATTACCACAGGTGAAATTTAAAGGGGCCAAAAATACCTTTTATTATCCGAATACATTTCAGATACATTTTATTTCACAATGGCGCACTGACAGCCTTGTATTCATTGAGGCAACATGCACTTAAATGTGAATACCGCAATTTTGTATTCACCGTGATGTAAAACTGAAAAATGAGCCAAAAATACCTAAACTTATCCGAATACATTTCAGATTATCGTGTTTTTTCACTTTGCGCAGGCCAGCTTAGTTATATATCTACCTTTGCAGTTAAATTTAATACAGTCAATTTTGAGTACACAGGAAAAATATAGGTTGCCCAAAAATAACCTTTTATTATCCGGAATACATTTACAGATACGTGTTTTTTCACTTTTTTGCGCACTACAGCTTTGTTCATTTAGGCACCTTGGACTTAAATGTGAATACCGCAATTTTGTTTTTCACCACATGTGAAAGAATAGTGCCAGAAAAAACCTTTATTGATCCGAATACTTACAAGATACGGTTTTTTGCACTTTTCCCAGTCCATATTTAGTTGATATAGCCACCTTGCAGTCAATTTGAATCCAGCAAATGTTGGGTAGGTTACCACAGGTGAAATTGATAGGTGTAAAAAAAAAACCTTTAATTATCCGAATACATTACAGATTCGTGTTTTTTTTTCACTATTGCGCACTACAGCTTTGTTCATTGAGGAACCCTGCCTTAAATGTGAATACAGCAATTTTGTAGTCAACCATAGGTGAATATTATAGGTGCCAAACAATACCTTTAATTATATCCGAATACTTACAGATCACGTGTTTTTGGCACTATTTGGCCCAGTTTCCCAGATTGTTGAGAGAGCCACCTTGGAGTTCATTTTAAATCCAGCCAATTGAGTAGTTTACCAAATGTGAATTGATAGGTGCTTAAAAATACCTTTTTTTAGTCCGAAACATTACAGATAACGTTTTTTTTTGCACATTTGCCCATTCCAGATTTTGTTGATAGACCACCCCTGCAGTTTAAATTTGGAATCCAGGCAGTTGTGTAGTTCCACACAGTGAATGATAGGTGCCAAAAACAACTTTTATTATCCGAAATATATTACAGATACATGATTTTTTCACTTTGGCCCACTACAGCCTTGGTGTCAATGAGCAACATGCCACTTAAATGTGAATACAGCAATTTTGTATCACACAAGTAAATTGAAAGGTGCAAAAAGACCTTATATATCCGAATACATTTCGATATACGTGTTTTTACACTTTGGCGCAGGCCAGCTTTGTGATAGATCAACCTTGCAGTTAAAATTTGAATACAGCAATTTTGTAAGTCACCACAGTAAAAATTGATAGTGCCAAAAAATACCTTATTATTATCCGAATACATTAAGATACGTGTTTTTTTTTCACTTTGCCCAGTCCAGATTTGTTGATAGAGCCACCTTGCAGTTCAATTGAATCCAGCAATTGTGTATTTACCACAGGTGAATTGATAGGTGTCAAAACAAAAAACCATTTATTATCCATTACATTACAGATCGTGTTTTTTCACTTTTGCGCACACAGCAATGTTCATTAGAGGCACCTGCACTTAAATGTGAATACAGAATTTTGTAGGTCACCATAGGTGAATGATAGTGCCGAAAAAATACCTTTTATCTTCCGAATACATTACATATTACGTGTTTTTTTTGCACTTTTGCCCAGTCAAGATTTGTTGAATAGAGCCACCTTGGAGTTCAATTTGAATCAGCAATTGTTGTATTACCAAAGGTGAATTGATATGTGCCGAAAAAATACTTTTTTTATACCCCCCGAATACATACAGATACTGTTTTTTCACTTTGGCACACATACAACTTTGTTCATTGACGGGCACCTTGCACTTAATTGAATACAGCAATTTTGTATCACCACAGGGAAATGATAGGTGCCAAAAATTAAACTTTTAATTATCCGAATGACATTACAGATACGTAGTTTTTTTCACTTTGGCCGGCAGGCCAGCTTTGTTGATAAGATCTAACTTTTGCAGTTAAATTAGAATACAGCAATTTTGTAGCACCACAGGTTAATTGAAAGGTGCCAAAAAAACCTTTTATTTATCCAATACATTTCAGATACGTGTTTTTTTCACTTTGGCGCAGGTCCAGCTTTGTTGATAGATCTACTTTGCAGTTAAATTTGAATACAGCAATTGTGTAGTCACCACAGGTGAATTGAAAGGTGCCAAAAATACCTTTTATTATCCAAATACATTTCAGATACGTGTTTTTTCACTTTGGCGCAGGTCAGCTTTGTTGATAGATCTTCTTTGCAGTTAAATTTGAATATAGCAATTTTTATACACCACAGTTAATCGATATTGCCAAAAAGATACTTTTATTATCCGAATGACATTACAGATTACGTTTTTTTCACTTTGGGCGCAGGCCAGCTTTGTGTCAGATCACTTTTGTCAGTAATTTTGAATACAGCAATTTGTAATCTACCAAGTTGAATACAGTGTGCCGAAAAAATACCTTTTTATTTCCCCGAATACATACAGATACGTTGTTTTTTTGCACTATGCCCATCCAGATTTGTTGATAGAGCACCGTTGCCATTAAATTGAATCCAGCAAGTTTGTGTTAGTTACCACAGGTTGAATTGATATGCCGAAAAAATACCTTTTTATTATCCGAATAACTTACAGATACTGTTTTTTCACTTTGGCGTCAACTACACTTTGTTCATTGAGGCACCTTTCACTTTATAATGTAAATACATCAATTTTGTAAGTCACCACAGGTTGAATTGAAAGGTGCCAAAAATAACCTTTTATTATACGAAAGACATTTCAGATATCGTTTTTTTTTTCACTTGGCGCAGACCAGCTTGTTGATATTTCTACTTTGCAGTTAAAATTGAATACAGCAATTTTGTATTCACCACATGTGAATTGTAATGTGCCAAAAATATCTTTTTTATACTAATACATTACAGGATACGTGTTTTTCCACTTTGGCCAGGCCAGCTTTGTGTGATAATCTACTTTGCAGTTAAATTGAATACAGAATTTTGTAGTCACCACAGGTGAAATTGAAAGGTGGCCAAAAATACCGTTTTATTAACCGAATACATTTCAGATACTTGTATATACACTTTTGCGCAGGCCAGCTTTGTTGATAGATCTACTTTGCCAGTTAAATTTGAATACAGCAATTGTGTAGTCACCCACAAGGTGAATTGAAAGGTGCCAAAAAATACCTTTTATTAAATCCAAATACATTTCAATACATGATTTTTTTTTCACTTTGAGCGCAGTCAGCTTTTGTTGATAAGATCTTCTTTGCAGTTAAAAATTTGAATTACAATTTTGTATTCACCACAGGTTAATTGATAGGTGGCCAGAATAATAACCTTTATTATCCGAATACATTACATATACGTGTTTTTTTTGGCACTTTTGCCCCCTTCCAGATTTGTTTTGTAATTAGAAGCCACCATTGTTGGAGTTCAATTTGAATCCAGCAATATGTAGTTACCAAAGTGTAATTTGAATATGCCAAAAAAAAACCTTTTATTATCCGAAATACTTACAGATACGTTGGTTTTTTTCACTTTGGCCACACTACAACTTTTGTTCATTGAGACAACCTTCGCCTTAAATGTGAATACAGCAAATTTAGTAGTCAGCACACAGGTGAATTGAAGAGGTGCCAAAAATAACCTTTTATTATCCGAATACAATTCAGATACTGTTTTTTTCACTTTGCGCAGGCCATCTTTGTGATAGATCTACTTTGCAGCTAAATTGAATACAGCAGTTTGTAGTCCACCATAGGAAAATTGATAGGTTCCAAAAAATACCTTTTATTACCGAATACATAACAAGATACGGTTTTTTCCACTTTTGGCGCACTACAGCTTTGTTCATATGACACCTTTGGAACTTAAAATGTGAATACAGCAATTTTTAGTCACCACAGGTGAATAAGAAGGTGCCAAAAAAAAACCTTTTATTATCCTGAAATAATACAGATACGTGTTTTTGCACTTTTGACCAGTCCAATTTGTTGAAAGAGCTACCTCGCAGTTCAAATTGATCCAGCAATTGTTTTAGGTAACCACAGTGAATTGATAGTGCCTAAAAAATACCTTTTATTATCCTAATACATTCAGATACGTGTTTTTTTCACTTTGGCGCCACTACAGCTTTGTTCATTGAGGCAACTTGACATTAAAGTGAATATAGCAATTTGTAGTCACCACAGGTGAATTGAAAGGTGCCAAAAATACCTATTATTATCCGAATACATTTCAGATAACGAGATTTTTCAACTTTGGCGCAGGCCAGCTTTGTTGACAGATCTACTTTGCAGTTAAATTTGAATACAGCAATTTTGTAGTCACCATAGGTGAATACATAGGTGCCGAAAAAATACCTTTTATTTCCCGAATACATTACAGATACGTGTTTTTTGCACTTTTGCCCAGTCCAGATTTGTTGATAGAGCCACCTTGCAGTTAAATTTGAATCCAGCAGTTGTGTATTACCACAGGTGACTTGATAGTGCCAAAAAAACCTTTTATTATCCGAATACATTACAGATACGTTTTTTTTCACTTTGGCGTAAAACCTACAGCTTTGTTCATTGAGGGCACCTTCACTTAAATGTGAATACATCAATTGTTGGTATTAGTCCACCACAGGTGAATTGAAAGGTTGCCACAAAAATACGCTTTAATTTATACGAATACATTTCAGATACGTTTTTTTCACTTGGGGCGCAGAACCAGCTTGTTGATAGATCTACTTTGCAGTTAAATTTGAATACAGCGAAGTAGTATTCACCACAGGTGAATTGATATGGCCAAAAATAACTTTTATATCCCGAATCATTACAGATACGTGTTTTTTTCGATTTGGCGCAGGCCAGCTTTGTTGATAGATCTACTCTGCAGTTAAATTTGAATACAGCAATTTTTGTAAGTCACCACAGGTGAATTGAAAGGTGCCAAAAATACCTTATATTATCCGAATACATTTCAGATACGTGTTTTATTTTCACTTGGCGCGGCCAGCTTTGTTGATAGATCTACTTTGGCAGTTAAATTGAATCAGCAATTGTGTAGTCACCAAAGGTGAATTGAAAGGTGCAAAAATACCTTTTATTAAGTCCAAATACATTCAGATACATGTTTGATTTCCCCCTTTTTTCACTTTGGCGCAGGTCAGCTTTGTTGAATAGATCTTCTTTGCAGTAAATTTGAATGTAGCAATTGGAGTCACCATAGGTGAATTGATAGGTGCCAAAAAAATACCTTTTATTATCCAAATACATTACAATTACTGTTTTTTTGCACTTTTTTTTCCCATCCAGATTTTTGATAAAACCCCTTGGAGTTAATTTGAATCCACAAATTTTTAGTTCCAAGGGGAATTAAAAAGTTGCCCAAAAAAAAAACCCTTTTTTTATCCAATACATTACAGATACGTGTTTTTTTTCACTTTGGGCGCACCCACAGCTTTGCATTGAGGCAACTTCACTTAAATGTAAAAAAAGCAATTTTGTAGTCACCACAGTGAATTGAAAGGTGCCAAAAATACCTTTTTTTATCCGAAAAACATTTCAGATCGGTTTTTTCCCCTTTGGCCGCAGGCCAGCTTTGTTGAAGATCTACTTTGCATTAAATTTGAATACGCAATTTTGTGTCACCAAGGGAATATAAAAATGCCAAAAAAAAACCTTTTATTTCCCCAATACATTACAGTACGTGTTTTTTTTTCATTTTTTCCCAGTCCAGATTTGTTGATAGAGCCACCTTGGAGTTAAAAATTTGAATCCAGCAAATTTTGTAGTTACCAAGGTGAATGATAGGGGCCAAAAAATACCTTTTTTTTTATCCAATACATTACAATACGTGTTTTTTCACTTTGGCCCTACAACTTTGTTCTTTAGGCACCTTTTACTTAAATGTGAATACACAATTTTGTAGTCACCACAGGGGAATTGAAAGGGGCCAAAAATACCTTTTATATCGAATACATTTTTAG
>JAODAL010083821.1:0-11119 GCA_025379985.1 Phyllomedusa bahiana
TCACGCAGCATACAGCAGTGCATACCCATATCCAAGCTGCTTGTTTGGATCTGTGTTGGATGCAGCAGGATCGTACCCTATAGTTTATTATAGGGCTCCTGCTGCGTCTTTCGGACCAAGAATTGACATGTCAGTTCTTGGAACGGATCCGAAAGACGCAGTGAGACACACATCGGCGATCACTCGTGTGAATGTTGATGTGTGTTTCATATTCAAAGCAATGTAAACCACACTGCTCATTGTTAGATGCGTATTTGGGTGTGCTTGTCGTCTGACAGATGGACCAAACCCGCATCTAAAAACGTATGTTCACACAGACTCGGCACGCCGTGTGAACATACCCTAACAGTCGTTCTCTTTAAACTATTAACTCCTTCTATATCAGAAAGGACATCTTATAACGCGTTATACCTTTCTCATACAATGCAATACAAGATATTATACATACAATTTGCCCTCCTTTACATATTTACAATAAATCATACTACAAAAAAGTTTGAAGGGACAAATGATTTAAACAACAAAATACTGTGGGTTTTCTTTCTGCAGATGCTTAAAAGAAAAACTTTTGCATTAGGACTCTAAAGCTTCACATAGACATTAACTATTTGACCAACAAATAAATCTAAAACACTTTGTAATATATCTTATTAGAGCCAAGTGGCTCTTTCATAACTTCCTAGGCTCTTTTCTCCCCTGCCCATAAAAAAAACCCAAAAAGAAAAATCATCATCATTCATTCATTCATTCAGTCTGAAAAACTGTTAAAGTCCATTTGGAGATGGCGCAGCTCACTAAAGAACCTGGTTACAGCTGCTTATAGAAGTCTATGGGAAAGAAAGGGGGGAGTGGCTGAAGCAGAGTGATGAACAGAGAAATTTCTGAATGCTCTTATAAGGGTTATCTCCAGGGGCGTAACTAGGGAAGCCTGGGCCCCAGAGCAAACTTTTGGATGCCCAACCCCCTCTCCCCCACTTCCCCAACCACGAACATTTACCGGGACCTCTTAAGTTATGCAGTTACTAGATAATAGAAGGAGTGAACAACTCACCATAGATATAACCATCATACTGCTACCACACAAATCCCACTATACCCAGACCAACATTAACAATAACACTAAAATAGGGCCCGGATTATTCTCCCAAAAAGGCCCCAAAAATACTACCACATGTGATAATACCCCTATAAAATAATGAATAGAGATCAATTTTACGCCAGGGGGTCCTGGGCATCTTACCCGGGGCTGGGCCCCCCGGATAAAATTGCCCCCCTCCCCAATTTTCTTCCCCGCCGCCCTCATTCACTATGTAATGCGGCGCCGCATTTTGTGCGGCGCGGGGCGCTACAGATCTAAGCCCCCTGTCCCTCATGCCGCTGGGCCCAATGTGTCTCATGCTCTTAGCTCCCGGCGCAGGGCTTCCTGTCAATGGCACTGTGCAGGGCGGAGGAGACCACCCCGCAGCGCAACCTCCATGCCCCGGGGCTGTCGTAGAAAGGGGAGAAGCGAAGCTGAATAAGCCCTGGCGCCGGCGCCTGCATGCCTCCTCCCCAAAATCATGAGTGCCTGCACAGAGCCCAGCAGCCATATCAGGACTTGGGCGGGCCAGTTTTTAAAGTTAATATGACTTATCCCGGGGGGGGGGGGTGCAAAAAAATGTAACGGGGGTGCGAATAACTGTCAGACGGCCGGGGGGGTCACACTGACCCACAGCCCCTGACAATCCATTTATATTGTCACTTTATATAATCTGACCAACGGGGCTGATCAATAAACTTAGACTTCACTCTGTGGCTCAGCTGACATTTTTATCTGCATATTGGGAGCCCTGGTCGGGAAAAATACTGGGGAGCCCTGTGCCTCGATTGTATTGGGGGACCGTGCCAAATTTATATACGGGGGGAAAATTTTGCCTTTCTATATACGGGGGAGCCATGTGCCTGTTATATACGGGACCCGTACCTAATAATACGGGGGGGTCCTGTCCCAGTATAACGGGGAGCCCTGTGTCTGGCTATAAACCGGGGACCCTGGCCTCGAATTATTGGGGGGGGCTTGTGCCTAACTATATACTGAGGGGACCTGTGCCTAACGATATACTGGGGGACCTGTGCCTGTTTTAATACTGGGGGGCCCTTAAAAGTTACTGCCGGGGGGCCCAGGAGGGGGCATTATTTTGGGGGTACCCAACGTAGTGGGGCCCCCCGGGGGCCAGGCCCACAAAGATCCGCCCCCCGTGGGGCAGCTGTATATTGCTACCCCGGTGTTACGCCCCGGGTTTTTCTCTCAATCGTGCTTGAATCACAGTTTACAGCTTAGTACTGATCTATAATGTCCGTCATGATGCTATTTGTGCAGGTGTGTTATAGAAATATAGGGGAGCAAAATCTCTTCTCTGTGTCTTATAGGGAACAAAAAAACGCTATGTGACTTAGAACTTGGCACAGACACACCCTTCTAAATAGTTTTAAAGACAGTGCAAACCTGTCATATGTTTTAAAACATTTGCGCATTGAAAGGTGAAACAGGGTAATTGTTGGTACAAAGCCTAATGTCGTTTTAAACGCAGGTTTTTGGTGTAGTAAAAAGACTGTACAAAAATTCTGACAGCTCGGGCCCCATGCAACTAATTTTTAAACAAATATATAAAAATTAATAATTTAACAAAAATATAAAATTAATAAAAATTGTATAATACATTTGTTTTAAAATTAATAATATAAAATTAATATTAATTTAGATATTATAAAATTAATAATAATTTAAATAATATAAAACTAGAATACTAGTACAGCATCTACCATAAGTCCCATTATTATAATATTAGCATTGATTACAAACACATCACAGCAGGCTAGAAATAAAAGAAAAGCCATTAGAATAGTATGTCAGTAAATTGAAACTATGGTAGTGATTTTGATTGGTTCACCACAGGTCCCACCGAGACCAGCAGCTATTGCTGTCTGTAGAATAAAGACTGAGAGAAGCAAAATTAAATTTCAGCCTTGATCACCATCTGATTAAAATTAATTTCATTTAATGCAGTATAAAACAAAAATATAAAAAAAAACTCATGAAAAAAATGTCCCTTAAAAATCTATCAAGCATGCAAAATTCTGACCTACTGACAGTGACCTGCATTTTGATGAACGAAAATGAACATCCAATATAACAGTGTAAATTAAAGGGCAGCATGTATGAACAGGACTGCGCCAGAAGTCCAACGTGTTTTCAGCTCGACATCAGGTGCAGCCCCATTCGCATTACTGAAATGCCTCCCGTACACCAGTATCAGGCGCATTACAGAGCGCAAGTGGCACGTTGTAATGCGCCTGATTTTAGGGTGCGGGAGGGAGGACGGGGCAAAATTGGAGGCGTATGAAGCTATAGATTTATAGCTTCTCTACTGCATTTCTAGGCACATTACTGCTGGAACAGGTATACCACTATCAAAGTGGTTTACCTGAGCCAGAAATGTCATGTTAGCTCTAGAATGCGCCTGATTTATGACCCGTTGCAGAGCGGGTTCATAAATTAGGCGCATTCTATACTAATACAATGCGCATGAAATTTGGCATTTAAACTTCAAATTTCATACATGTGGCCTAAAGCATTTTGTAAGATTTTAATTATAAAAAGCGAAAAATATAAAAATCAGAGCAAAATGTTATTAACAAAGTTTTTGCATTAGAAAATTAACTAGTCTCTATAGAGAAGAGACATAACAGTTAGAATACAAATGTTACAGTTCTTAGGTATGCTTGACAATAAGGCCTATGTTCACACAATGTACTGCGGCAAGTACAGTATACGCCGCAGTACATCGTGTCTTTCGGGAGCTTGCGCTAATACACACTTATCCCGCCGGCCCCATTGACTTTTATTACTTGCGGCGTGTATTCGCTGCAAGTAATTGAGATGTCACTTATCTCCCCGCGCGTACAATACCATCTATGAGAACTATGGATTATGTAATTTCGGCTCGCATCTCGCCCGTATTAGAGCGCAAATACGTGGCGAAATGCGTGCCGAAATTACCCTGTGTGAATATACCCTAATAGCTGTTTATCTCTTGCAACATTCTAACTACATATTGAGATTGACACAGGGAGAGCATTGTGATGTAGTAGAAAGAGAAACATTGAACAGTATGATTGACATTCAGGAGCTTCTGTTCTTCTCTATAGAGTTTAAAGCAGTTTTTTGAGATGCTTTTCTAATGTAAAATGTATTATGCTAATTCAATTTTGTAGGATTTTTATAGTTTTCGTTTTTTAATTTTACAAAATACTTTTTTTATACATATGGCAATAGCCACAGGTCTCACTGAGACTTGTGGTGCGCCATGCAAGATCACTACCATGGTTTCTATTCACTGACATGCTATTCTAATGCTTTTTATTTTATTTCTAGCCTGCTGTGATGTTTTTGTAATCACTGATAATACTATGATAACTCTGCATATACTTTATTAAGAATGGAATTTAAGGTAGATTATTTAATTTAATATTAATTTTAGATTATTTAACTTTATAAAAATTTTATAGAAGATAATTTTATTTTTTGGGATGTTATATAATTTAATATTAATTTTCTTTTAAACAACTTAATATCAAATTTATATTATAATATTTTATATAGTTTGATAACTATCATAAATTACTTTTTATTCTTTTAGTGGTATAAGTTCTAGTTTGTCTACGACAACTTTGACCTCAGTCAAACCACTTTTAACTTGGTCTGGCTGGTATTGACTGTTTTGTGCCTACTTTTGTTGTTACAGATTCATAAATATATTTAATACTACGAATCTGTTGCGACACCCCCCGCATCTTTGGGGCAGATTTGGAGTACAATGGTTCATATATCTATAGAACAGGGCTATGACCAGGCTCGGACTGGTCCACAGCGGAATACGGGAAACCCCCCGGTGGGCCCATGATTGGTTCCTATGTCATCCATAGTTCTATTCAGTAGCTGAAAATTAGAGATGGAGCCTGCAATGCAATTGCCATATTCAAGTTATATAATGGCCAGAAATAGTGCTTCTCATCAAGTACACACAAGACTCAAAGTTACAAAATTGGTTTTATAACAACTGTTGGATATCTTGCATCCCATGTCCTAAGGTGGGTTTGACCTGAAAAGTTTTTATATTACTAATTTTGCTACTATATACAGCAGTTTTGGCATGTTTTACAGACTGATTGTGCTGCAGGGTTCACCTATTACATTGCACAACTACAGAAATATTACAACATAATACATTATTTGAAAATCTTCAGCACACCTAAAATTAACACGTTTTTCCAGCTACATGATGTGATTTGTGCAGAAATTGCAAGCAATCAGCATCTAAATTCTAAATGTATGTTCACACGACGTAATTAACAATTTTACATTTATGAAACAAAATGAGCTTCAATATACACCTAATGAGAGGCATATTTTGAAGTGAAAGTGTGGAGCATATTTAGTTGCGTTTCTGCGGCGAAAAAACACTCCACCATAGTTTCTATGGGATTTCTCTAGTGTAAACGCCTCAAGAATTGACAAAGCACTTACATGTATTGAGTAAAATCTCCCCAGAATACGTGTTGCAAATATGCTTGTAAAATATGCTTCATGTACATTGCAATCAAATAGAGCCGCATAGCACATTATCAAAGTAAAATCACAAGAAATGTGTGATGCATGCCGCACCGGGGAAACGACACCATATACTTCTACCTTTACATATCTGTAAGGGTTCGGTGGATTCGCTGGACCACCGCAAGCGATGATCGTTAAGCCACGCCAGGGAGCGGAGTCTAAGTAGCCCCCGGTATTCACCAGAGCCCGCCGCAAAGCGGGAAATGGACTTGCTGCGGCGTGAGGTTTACCAGGTCGCAACCCCTGACTGACTTGCTTGCGATGGTGGCCGGGGTTACTGCGTGGTACAAAATCGTAACCAGAGGCGTAGTTGGGGACAGGCAGAAGGTCAGGGCAGGCGGCAGAGGTTCGTGGTCAGAGACAGCAGAAGTCGGGGCAGGCGGCAAACAGGCAAGGTCAGGAAACGTAGCGGAACGGACTGGTAACGGGTAAATCAATATTTGACTCCAACACTCTCTAACGACACGGAACGCACCCCAAACAAATCTGGCAGAGAGTGCTGGGGCGTATTCCTTATATAGGACCGCGCCCGGCAAAAACCCAAATTTACCGGGACCTGGCCCTTTAAAAATCCAGACCAGCCGTCGCGCGCACGCCCTAGGGAGCGGGTACGCTCACGGTGGCCGGGACGGGAAGGCTCAGCGTACACAGGAGCATGGACTGGTAAGTGAGCCGGCGCCCGGGAAGCAGGGGGGCGGCCGCGGGGAGCAGCGGTGCCCGCGACCCACATGCAATATCTATATGCCTGCACCCAGTGGTCCATGCTGCTCTACAAGGTCTGTGCACATGACATTGCTATGTGCATGAATTCGTATTCCAGTTATGAGCTTCACTGTATGGATGGGAATACACATCGCAGTTTCGTTACTGGGACAATGCAGTTGAGAACCATGCCTTCTAATACGGCTACCAATGACTATAGGAGATTCTGGTAAACTCATGCAGTCATTGGTGTCTGCATAAGGGGGTATGATTCTCATTCACATCATGGCTAGACTGTAATTGTGTCATGTATTTCCACCCTATTAGTGGGTAAATGACCATCTTTAAGGCTAATTCCACACAAGCATAATACAGACTTATTTCTGTTTCCTTATTATCGTCGAATGTTCCAGCCTGACCATGGTCTTAGGACCCAAGCTAGCATCTTAGGGTATATTCATGCAACATTTTTTTTAGATATGTGTTTGGATCCGTGTTTCGGACCCTAAACAGACCCAAACACGCATCTAACAATGTGCAGTGTGATTTACATTAGTTTCAATGTAAAACATACATTGGTGTTCAGATGAGTGATCGCCAATACGTGTTTTACATGCATCTTTCTGATGTGTCTTTCGGATCCATTCAAAGAATTGTCATGTCAATTCTTGATCCATTTTTTGCAGCAGGAGCCCTATTTAAAACTATAGGGTGCGTTTCTGCTGCAGAAAAAATGCATCCAAACACGCACCACACTTTGGGTATGTCTTTGGATACGTCTTATGCAGCACTTTTCAATCCGTTTTTCAGATTGAAAAACGCAGTGTGAACATCCCCTAAGAGATCATTTGTGTTTTTGGGATCAGTGGTGTTTCTTTTCAAAACACAGGATACTTAAAGGGTTTTTCTTTTCTCAACACATGACTAGCTTTTAACATGTAGGGAAAGGTAAATGAAAACTATTACCAAATACATTGCTGTGTTGATGTTGTTTGTTCAGGAGATGAGGAAGATTTTATCTACTGCCAGTGTACACAAGTTTCTCTTGGCTACCAACCACCTCTCTCTGCTCTTTCTCTTATCTGATTGCTCCAGCTGCCGTCCCACCATGGTGAGTCACTCCCTGTTGAGTCTTATTTCTAGTACAGTAGCTTGTTTACCTAAGTTAATGACTAGGTTTAACCCTTAGAGCTCTGTAGCTTTGTGCACTACAGATTATAAACTTCCTTCCCTTATGTCACTATGACAGGAATAGCTAGGAATAGCAGAGCTGATATAGAACTACCCATGGCCTAACCAGGAAGTGTGAGTCCAAAGCTGGCTGTGGCTCTGTGAAAACAGCATGGTGAGAAAATCCCTTTAAGACATGGCATCTTTACTGGTGGTTTTTTTTTCCCTAGACACTCTTTAACCCCTTCCCGACATAGGGCGTATGGATACGCCTAGCGGGAAGTGACTTCCCGCAAATGGACGTACCAAAACGCCCTGGCGATTTGCGCGGGCTTGCGGGTGAGCCACGCGCGATCGCAACATGGGACCAGCGGTAAATTACCGCTGGCCGCATGCGCATCCCCCCCGGCCGGGGTGAGCTCCGGCCGCGGGTGTTACCACTTCATTACCGCAGCCTGTCATGGTTGCGATAATAAAGTCCAGGGGAGGGGGAAGCCCCTTGCCTGCTCCCCGTCGGCTGCCGCATGTAGTCGCACCGATCCTCTGTCTGTGATCCCGGGAATGCCTTCACTTCCCGGGGTCATCGTGACGCACCATCCCCGCAATGCATTGTGGGCATGGTGACGGCTTTTGTCAGGGCACCAGTACCAGTACAAATAGTGTGCAGGGTTTTCTACCTTCAAAACCGCAATTTGTGATTGCGTTAAAGGAAAGTGAAAAAAAAAGTAAAAAAAGTAAAAAAATGTCAAAAGTGAAAAAAAAAAAAACCCAAAAACACAAAAAAATAAAATAAAAACACGTACACCCCCCTTTTCCCCTTTACAAACCCCAACGCCCCAAAAAAGATAAAAAAAAAAAAAGTACCCAAATTTGGTATCCCCGCGTGCGAAACACCCCCCTAAAATTTTGCATGTTAATTAACCCGAGGGGAACCCGTAAAAAAAAAAACAAAAACAGTCACAGAATTGCGATTTTGAAAATCCTGGACATAAAATGGAATAAAAACGATCAAAAACTATATAAACGCCAAATTGTAAAAATTAAAAACCCATTCACCGAAAAAAAAAAATTTCCTTTAAACGTCTCTGTATAGGGAAAAATAAAAAAGTTAGGGCTCCAGAAGACAGCAAGCAAAAATTTTTTTAAACACAATAAAAACCTTTTTTTTTTTTTTTTAAAAGTGTTAAAAATTTAAAAAACTAATAAATAGGGAAATCGCCGTAATGTAAAACCCCAGAGATAAAGCTAACTGATCATGGTACTTCACGGTGAGCGCTGTTAAAAATAAAAATAAAAAACACTACTAGGTTTGCAGTTTTTCTTCACTCTCCCTTTCCCAAAAAACGGATTTAAAACTGTTCAAAAAGTTTTGTCCCCCCAAAATGAACCAATAAAAACTCAACTTTTCCCCCCCAAAACCCAACCCCCTAAAACAGCTCCCACAGAAAAAAAAAAAAAGTTTGGCTTCAGACTATGGGATGCAAAAAGTTTTTTTCCTTTTTTTAATAAAAGTGTTTTTATTGTGTAAAACAAAAAAACAAATAAAAAATAAAAATTTGGGTGCTTAATCGTATCGACCGCTGAGAATACTAGGTATTAAAACGCAGGGTGACTGCTGTTAAAAAATAAAAAAAAAAAAACATACCGGAATGTGTATTTTGTTCAAAATGCCTCACAAAAACCTTAAAAAAAGGATCAAAGCGGCAATGCCCCACATAATGGTATAATAAAAAAATCAACCATCCCCCAAAAAACAAGCCCCAAAACCCCCTTTTAAAAGAAAACTGAAAAATTTTGGCTGTCAGAAAGAACAAAAAAAAAACGCAATTTTTTTTTTAACCCATTTTTTATTTTAAAAGCAAAAAAACTAAAAAACTAAAAAAATTTATCCCTTGCAATTGTCCGACCCCCTATTTTAAAAATACCTGCTTTATACTGCATGCCGAATTGTAAAATTGAAGCCCCAAAAAAAAATGGCAACTGCGTTTTTTACTCATTTTCATAGCCCAATGCCCAAAAAAAAAACAAATTTGTAACACCTGTGCACCCAAAATGACAATACACCCCTAGATAATCATGAGGCGGGCTGAATCCCAAAAAGGGGGGATTCTGGAAGGTTTACTGTTTGGTACTTTGGGGGGGTTTTTAAATGCACATGCCCCACCAAAATCTGCGTTCCAAAACAAAATAGCGCCCCCTTTTTCCCCCCCTTTTACGCCCTGCCCTGCGCCCAAACACAGTTTAACCCACATTGGGGATTGCGAATTGGAAGAAATTGGTAAAAAATTTTGGGTGCTTTTTTTTTACCAGATTCTTGTAAAAATTAAACATTTTCACTAAAAAAAAAACAGATATTGGGAAATTTTTTTTTTTTTTAATTTTCACAAACCCAAAGCTAAAAATTTTTGTGACCACCTGGGGCGTATGCTCACTACACCCCTGGATAAACTCCCTAAGGGGGGTGTATTTCCAAAATTGGGGGATTTTTATTTAGTTTTTTAAGTTTTTGCACCTTAGGGTGTCCCAAACCTGAAATGGCCCCCAAATAAAAGGGAAGAAAATGGACCCCAGAGTCCATAGGTGCTCCTCCTATTTGGGCTTGTTTGGTTTAGTCAAATAATGCACGGGCCCCATATGGGTATCTCTGAAAAAAAGGGAAATTGGGGGGTCAATATTAAGTTTATTTTCCCCGATCACATTTACCAAATTCTTGGAACAAGTTAAAAATTTTAAAATCTGCAAAAAAAGTGAAATTTTACTTTTCCCCTTTTCTTTAATTTTCCCGTGAAAAACCTAATGGTTAATAAACTTCCAAATGCGGTTTTGAAAAAAATTTAAGGGGGGTAGTTTTTTTAATGAGGTCATTTATGGGGGGATCAACAACAGGTCATCAAATCACGTTAGAATGGACTGGTCCCTAAAAAATGTATTTGCAAAAATTTTTTTGAAAAATTTTAAAAATTTCATAAAATTTCTAAACCCCCCAAAGTCGAAAAAAAAAAAAAACATTAAAAAAAAGATGCCTAACTCAGCAGACATAGGGTAGATGCTAGTTATAAAACTATTTTGAGTGGGAAAAACTATCTTCTACATGCAGAAATTTTTTTAATTTAAAATTTGGGAAATTTTTCAAATTTTTCACGATTTTTTGATATTTTTCACAAATAAACAACATTTTTTGGGCCAAAATTTCTTTACTATCTTAAAGCACAATGTGTCACGAGAAAACAAATCTCTGAAACACATGGATAGGTTAAAAGTGTCAAAAAGTTATTCTCGCATAAAGTGACACTGACAGATTTCAAAAATGGGGGCCCCCTTGTCAAGAGGGCCAAAAATGGCTCCCGGGTGGAAAAGGGGGGTTTAAAAAAGCTGAAAAATGCATGCAAAAATGAATGAAACAAAAAGCCACCAAAATGGTTGTCAAAAAATTCAATTTGGGGAAGGGGATTTTTTCAAGCATTTTAAAACCCAAAAAAAAGGTCTATGAAAAAGCCCTGTAAGTGTGTTTTTTAAAATTTTTAAAGGTGGTTTTGCTTTGGCCTTTTTTCGTGGAGGAAAAAAAATGTGCCGTAGATGACGCAAAGACCAGGG
>JAODAL010083822.1:0-11119 GCA_025379985.1 Phyllomedusa bahiana
TTTAAAAGTCCAGATTCCCGGCCTGCCGGATTAACAAACCGATAAGCTCAAGGACGGGCCCCCTTTCTTTCTAAAAATTTAGAAAGTGCTGGTACTCCCTTTGGGAAAAATTATTATGGCGGGGAATTCCATTCGGCTCGGCACAACCATTATTTCTCGAAGGTGCAGAGCCACATTTGGGAAAGGGGACTGCGCCCCAAAACTTGGAAGGAGACGGCGTTTTCGCACTTAGGGGGTTGGACGCATATTGTTGTCTTTTTTTGCAATCGCCTCGCGAACACTGCGGCGCCGAGAAGGAAGGAGGGAGCATCGGACTGGGTTTGTTTGTCAAAGAAAAACACTCCCTTCTGTAAGGTGGGGGGACCCTTGACTGGCGCAATGGAAATGGTGCCACGGGCCTCTGCTGCTGCTTTGCTGGGCAGCAGGATGGCCCCACCAATCGGCCACGTTTCTCCCAGGCCACCGGAGGGTGACGCTGCATGTTTTGCGGCAGGACCGGGGGCCCCCTTTAGCTCCCGGGCCACGCTTAATTTCTCTAACAATTCTACTATCCCCAAAATTGCCCCCCGGTGTTTTAGAAAGAACTGCACACCGCCGAGTAGGATTTCCGCCAAGCCCGACTAGTGACTACTCCTCCCCCTGCCTCGCTGACCCTGGCTGCTTTTTCGGGATCGCAAAGGGGGTTTTTTACCACGTGGGCTTGGGCCCCCACCTCACACTGTGCTATCCTGCGACTCAGGCCACAGACCCATTTGCTCTGCTCCCTGCCTGACCCAAGCTGACCCCTCTTCTCTACGATGATGAACCCCCTTGCCTCCCCCGGCTTCCAATTGGGTCGGTCATCATCATCTATTTGGTTTCTCTCCGCTGTCCCACACCGGTCTTGGAAAAAAGAGGCTGACCCCCACAACGACCTCCCATGCCACCTAAATTATACTTTGCCGCCTACTGCAAGAAGCAGGGGGAAATTTGGGCCCCCCTTCTTCGTGCCAAGTAGCTGGACTGCCCTCCTTTAAATTGTTTCCTCGCTTATAGTGGGTTGAGCCCAACCCCCAAAATAGTCTCTGGTGAAGAAAGGATGGGGCAGGGGGGTTGAGGACGGTGGGGCCCCGACCCGCCCCGGGGAATGCCAACTAAGGGTTTGTCGACGTTCCCACCGACCTGGGGGGGTTGCGGGGTCATCTGGGAGGAAAGGGGGGGGGCCCAGTAACCAATCAAAAACCCCTTTCGTTGTATACCCCATGGCTAAAGAAAAAAGGGGAGTTGTGGCCTCACCCAGTGACCCCCGCTGGCGCGTCCCCTTTCGTGCTTCGACCTGGGCCCGGAATGTTTGTGCCTCTGCCACCGCAGGTGAAACCCGCCCCCTCTCTTCAAAAATAAAGTTTGTTCAAAGTACAGACACTGTTTGATGAAGATATCTGATATATAAATAAACCCCCCGTATTTGACTCCCAAAAAACCCCTAAGAAGCTTGGGTAACCCCTTTGGTATAAAATTTCGCTCCACAATGGGGCGGAAAAATTTACTTGTTGTGGTTTAAAAATGTGTATTTTATGAATATAAAAGCAAAAAACGGGTTTAATTTTAACCTTCGGATATGAATTATGAAACAGAATTTCTTCTGTGGCGCTGAAAAACAAAGTTTCTTTTACTGAGTACAATGCAAACAATGAAAATTAACCCCTGGATGAAAAAAAAATTGCGCCAAACAATTGAGCACCCAAAACTCAGCTTTGTAGCTTTAATGCGTTTTTTTCTACGCTACAAAACAAAAAAAAAAATTGTAAAAATTTTGCTTGTGAATTATGAACAGGAAAATTTAATTTTTGGCGGGGAAAAAGACTTTTTTTTTTGTCACCCCAGCAGAAAAAAAAATGCTTAATTAACCCTGGTGTAAATTGCGCAAAAAAAATTGAGCACAAAAAAACTACTAGCTTTGTGCGTGTTACAATTTCGTTTTTTCGCACACAACAAGAGAAAAAATTGAATTAACCTTTGCTTGTGAATTAAAGGACAGGAAAATTGTAATTTTTTTGGCGGTAAAAAAAGGTTTTTTTTGTCACACAGAGAAAAAAACGTTAATTTAAACCTGGATGAAAATTTGCGCAAAGAATTGGCAGCCAAAAAATACTAGCTTGTACGTGTTACAATGCGTGTTTTCTACTTCAAACAAAAAAAAAATTGTAAAAACCCTTTGCTTGTAATTAGGTACGGGAAAAAATTTTATTTTTTGGTGGTAAAAAAGAGGGTTTTTTGGAGTCACCACAAGAAAAAAAAAGTTTTTAAACCCCGGATAAAAATTTTGCCCAAAAAAATTTGAGCACCCAAAAAATGAAGTGGTATTTGTATTGTAAAAACGCTGTTTCTTAAATGAATACAACAGGAATGGTTTAGATCCCCTTGGATATTCAATGTGCTGTGAGCAAAGGGCATTAAAATTTTTATCGCAGCAGTGGACGCACACGGACTTCAGATCCAATACCCCAAAAAATCAAAAATTGAACATTAAGAGAAGCAGTCTCTTGGGAAAAAGCTGAAACCCCACAAAATTGCTGATAAAAACATTTTCTTAGCAAAAAATCACCGCGGCAGCCCTTCCTATCATACAGGGACGGTTGACCTCCCAGCGTCGCGCCCGGGATTATATAGTGGGGTGACGTCACAGAACCCCCCGGTCTCTGATTGGCTTCATCTTGAAATGTATGGGCTATGCCCTTCTTCCCCCCAGATGTTTTGCCCCATGTAACGCCAGTGCCCCAAAACCCCTTTTAAAAATCAAAGCACACTTCGTTCCCCCAAAGCCCCCCCAAATTGATTGTTCAAAACCGATTTTCCCCGAATTTAAACAATTTCCATTTCCGTTAAAATCAATTCCCCCTTCTAGTTATGAAAAAACGGATCTAGTGAAATTTTTGACTATTAAAAAAACCAATGTATTATTCCTTAGTATGCAATTTTTAAAAGTGCTAATTTTATATAGTACAAAAGTGCTTTATATATAAAAAATATTAATATATATAAAAAAATAAAAAAATATATATATATACAATTTAAAATTTTTTTTTAATATATATTATATATATATAAATTTTTTAAATATATATATATATTTTTAAATATCTGATATAAAACATTATTTATGGGATTATTTAATACTTTAAAACATTTTAGAATTTGTAAAAAATTTTTATAAAAATTAATAAAAACCCCTATTTTTTTTTTTGGGGGAAAAGACATCTTCAGAGTTGTATTTGAAAGGGAAAAATTCTTAAGTGGCTAATCTCAGCAGAAAGTAATTTTGGAATTCACGTATAGAGTGTTGGACAAAAGGAATCATTCAAAAGAACCAGTCAATACGTAAAAGATATTGTCCCGACATTGACGGAAGTGTTTTTAAGGTGTGATTAAGTTGCTACTGACCTCACTTTTGGTGAAACTTTCAGGCATTGTTGATACATGCATATAGTGTGGTGAGATCACACTACAACACATATACAGTATAAATATATGCACTTTGTACTATATGAAAATTAGCACTTTAAATATATACTATACGCATGGTATATAATTGAGGGGGGCGAATTTCTCAAAAATTGATTCGGTTTACTTTGCCGAAATTTTTTCCCAAAAAATAAATTCGGTCCCAATTACTTCGGCACGAAAACGCGTTTAAAAAAAGTATTTCCAGGGGACAAAACTGCAGGGGGCTGTAGACGTTTGCCCCTGCTTAAAAAATGCAGAGGGATTGGTTTGGTTTAATCAATGTTTTGTTTTGTATGACACGCAGATGATGCCGCCGCTCTTAAAAACGCTTCACTATAAAAATTCCCCGGGGGATTAAGAGGGCAAACTGACCCAAAAAATTTAAGCGGGAATGTAGCCGTAAAGCATGCACGAAAGGAAAAAAAAAAAGCTGAGAGCTCAGGTGGGAACATCAGGACAGATGGGAGGTGAGGCGGCAGCCACAGCAGATGGGTAGGCAGGGGGACAATGACATTCTGGAGGTGGCAAAACACAA
The DNA here is from genome assembly GCA_025379985.1 of Phyllomedusa bahiana. Lineage (NCBI taxonomy): Eukaryota > Metazoa > Chordata > Amphibia > Anura > Hylidae > Phyllomedusa > Phyllomedusa bahiana. The sequence goes on from JAODAL010083822.1 coordinate 4,019, forward strand.
GGAAACCACAGAGTGGCACAAGCTGGGCGGAGGTCCCGGCGGCAGCGTATGAGGTCGGCATGGACAATGACATTCGGAGGCGGGAAAACAGTTTTGGCCAAAAGGTGGCACAACAACAGTTGGAGGTCCGGGGCGCAGTATGGGTCAGGCAGTGGACAATGACTTCTGGGGCGGCAAAACGTATTAGGGCCCGAGTGGGACAATCACACTTTTTGGAGGTCACGGCGGGAGCAGTTGAGACAGGCATGGCACAATGCATTCTGGGGCGGCAAAACATTTAGGGCCCCGAGTGGCACAATCACACAGGGTGGAGGTCCCGGCGGCGCAGATGAGGTCAGTAGTGGCACAATGACAATTTTGGGGGGGCAAAAAATTTAGGCCACGCAGGGGTTGCTGGGCCCAAAAAATCCGGGGCTGGCCCCCTTTTTGTTAAGTTTTTTCAAAGGGCGGGGTTCAAGCGGCATTTTTACGTCCCAAAAACGCGGCTTCTATGGGGGACTGTCATTCTCCCTCCAGCGACAGTCCCTCGGATTGTACGCCCGGGGAAGACGACATGGTAATTTTAAGCTCTCAAGAGAGGGATAAAAGGGGAAATACACCACAAAAGCCCCCGTAAATTCTGCCATGTGAACACCCCTTTTTCTGGTGCGCGTAAAAAAGCGCAACGGGTAAAAAAAAATGATATTCAGATACAATTTATCATCAGGCGTTGTTTAAAATTTTGAAAGGACAGAACAGCGGGATTTTTTGTTTAGTGACGCAAAAGGGGCAATATTTTGGGTTTTGGTTTTTTTACACATAAACACACATTTTTAAGTACTTTACATTCACATACACATGTACACACATATGCGCACCACATACAACACACATATATTAAAAATATACACATATACACAAAACAAAAAAATATATATAAATACACACAAACATGCATACACATATATATAAAACACATACACATAATATACCACCATGCAAAATTAAAAAAATTTTCACACACACAGCACACATATATATAATAAAAACCATATAAACAATATGCATACTATATCACAATACAAAACATATATACAACATGCATACACACAAACATATATACACCCCATATGCATACCCAAAAATTAGTACAATTATATTATGAAGATTTTGGGTGTTGCCCTTATTATACAAAACGCACAGTCTCTACAGTGAGGTTTCCACTACTTGAGACCTCCTGGGGACCTTTGGAGATGATGATGAAAGCTGCTGTTGTCTCCAAACTTTGGAGTTGCATGGTTCCGGGGACCCGGACATGCACAGCAGGGGGCGGGGTTCCCCACTCACTGCTTCCTGACTGCAGGCTCTCGTGCTCACGCGGCTAAGCACAGGAATCCTGACATTTAGGAGCCACAGTGAGTGACAGGGCCCCCTCCTTCCTGCAAACATCGGGGAAGGGTGCAGTCTCTCTCCCCCTTTTCCCCCTGCACGAATAATGGCTCGGTTGTTTTAGAGGATTCACAAAAACTCAGGAGATCGTCGGGTTTCGGCACATAGCAGCTGCCCGCAAAACCCCAGGGTGAGACCGGGGGCCCGGCAGGATTTTCGGGGTTGCCCCCAAAAACTAGCCTAGCGATGGCCCTGGGGCCACAGAGGGGAAATCACACGTTGGGGTCCGACCACACATAGGGCAGAGAGTGGCACAATGACATTTTTGGAGGTGGCAAAACAGGAGGAAGCCACGGGGTGGCACAATGCCCTGAGAGGGGAGGCCCCACGGGGGCAAGCAGCATGAGGCCCAGGATTGGGCAAAATTTGACACAGTGTGGGGGGACAGGCAGGAGTCACAGCAGCAGCATGAGGCAGAGAGTGGCACAATGACATTCTGGATTTGGCAAAACGGAGGAAGCCCCAAGTGGCAAAATTGCTGAGAGGGGGAGTTCAGGGCGGCAGCAGAATGTGTTCAGGCAGTGGCCCCTTTGAAACAGTGTGGAGGCCCTGGCAAAAGCCACAGCAGCAAAATAGGTCAGACAGTGGCAAAATTGACACAGGGTGGATGTCACGGCAACAGAAACAGCGGGCAGAAAGCTTGAGGTCATAGGGGGCACAATGACAAATGTTGAGGTGGGGTGGGAAAATACCACCCCCTGGTAAAGTTTGGTGGTGGGGCAGATGGAGAAAGCGTCAGAAATTTTGTGGGCCAGGTGGGGGCGGCATCAAAAATAGGGGCTGAGGCAGGATTTTTAAACCCAGACGACGCCAAAGGCTTTGGGGTTTTTGGAAACCCTGGCTGATCCCCCCTGTTTTCATCTTGACAAAAGGTCAGTCGTTCCACTTTTCCCCATGGCCTATCGGGTTCTCGTTGGGGAACGATGGCCCCCGCCGCACGGGAAAACCCGCTCTGATCCACATACTGGCCGGGCAGGACAGTTCTCCACTGAAAAATTTCAGAAAGTTGGGGCCCACACATCCAGTTTGGCTGCCCAGAACCAGCGGATTTCAAAGCTGAGGGGGCAGAGTGCTGCCAAATGTGGGCCACAAAATTTTTGGTTCGGGGATTTGCTTCCAGGTCCTGCTGTTTGCTGTGGGCGACTCCCTCCTACTAGGGGGTGAAGGAACTGCTCATCAGGGGAACCCCAAACTTGGGGTTAAATTTACTGATGGAGCTAGTACTGCTCCTACCCCCCCCCCTTTCCCCCCAGAAAGTTTGCGGCGTAGTACGTGAGACTGAGGAACCCCCCGGTCAGACCTGTCAGAGGAGGGACGATGCCGCACTTTTGGGACGGCCAACTGATTACGGAGGATTTCCCCTTTAGTTTTTTTGATTTTTTTTCCCCCCCTCAAAAGTGGGAAAAAAGGGTTTCCCCTTTTTGGGCCGGTAGCGAGGGTCCAATAGGGTGGAGAGCCCGAATCATCCCCCTGCCCGGATGCGGGCTTTCGGCTGTCACTAGAAAAGGGAAATAAAACATTTCTTCGGGCCCCCTTTTAAACAAGTGAAAAACCGGGGGGGCCCCTTCCTCCATTTCCCCGTATACCCGCCACGGGGGCTTGGGGGTCCCTTGCCTCATCTTCCTCAACTCCACCACTCCCCCCCAAACGGGTCCTGCCCCCTCCCCTTGTCACCCGGGTAAAAATTCCCCCTCATTTCACCAGACAAAGCTTCTGCTTAATGTCCCCCCTCCTCCCCCATTTTTAGTCCCCAGGAATCATGGGGGCCACGACAAATTAAATCCCACGTTTCCCGTTCCCCCGCCCCCGCAGATTTTTCGCATCTGTTCCAGGACTGAAGCGTGGGAAAACGTTATTTATCCCGTATCCTGGCGATGACAAAAAACATCGCCTCCTCGAAGGCCTCAACAAAGGCAGGTGTTTACGCATGAGGGTGCAAATGGCTGCATCAAAGTTTTCACAGGGGGGTACTTTTTGTCTGCCCCCGGATCATCAAAAAAACGTTAATGGCCTTTTTCTGTTCATACAGTCGGTCCCCAAAATGTGCAGGGGTGGAATTTTAGCGGGTGGAAAAATCGCATTTTCAGGTGGTTTGGGGGGAGGCCCTTCTGCCCCCTGCAATCGAGAAGGGTGTTTCCCCGGCTTTTTTACAATGGGGTAGAGTGCATGCACCAAATTTCTGGCCATTTTCAGAATGTTCTGAAAATTGGGGGGAAAACTTCAAAGGGAAACCTTTTTCCCCAACCCGATTTAACAAAGTGCGCCAAAGCAGGGCGCATGGAAACCATCCCCCCTCGGGGCAGCGCGAACACCATGTTCCCCCATTGTCCGTCACCATGGTTCCGATTGCGTTGCGCGAGAAAAGCCAAACATCAGATTTCTTGCTTGCATGAAGCGGAGCAGTTCTCCCCTGTGTGACTTCATTTGCCGAGGCAAGCCAGTGGATAAATGCGTGACACCCGCTGTGCCCTAACACATGTGGTATGATGGTAGCCAAGTATCTGTGGAGGCTGAGATAGGTGGGTGATGGTGGAGGATGAGGAGGCGTACATTGGCCGCAGGTGCATGCAGTTTGACATTCGTGGAGGAGAAAGAGGCAATCCTCCTGTCCGAAGTTGTTTGGTGATGCTGGTGCAGAAAGCACATTCACCCAGTGGCCGTAAAGGACATGTACTGTGCCCTGACCGAAGTTACAGCTCCAGACAATTCCGCGCTGCCATGCAACCTTGGAAACAAACCGAGATAAGCCAAGGACTGACCCCACCTTCTCGTTTCTACAATATTTATGTAAGTGGCTGTACTCGCTTTTTGGAAAAGGAAATTTACGGCTTGGAACTCTCCATCTCGGCTCGGCAACAAGCGCCATTAGTATCTCTGAATGGTGGGGGGGGGGGGGGGGCCTTTTTAAAGTCCACCATTTGAAAAGGGAGGGACTGCATAACAACAACTTGGAGAGGAGCACTGCTCCAGACTCTACACCTTAGGATGGTATTGCACGCATACTGTTGTCTCTTGCAATCGCCTCGCTGAACGACTGTTGAGCGCCAATGAGTAGCGAGGAGCAGGAGGATTTGGACCGGCAGAGTATGTCCAAGAGGAAACAGCTCCCTTCTGCAGAGGTGGTGGAGAGCCTTGACTAGCTGCAATGGCATGCGACGCCATCTGGGCGCTGCTGAGCTGCAGTTGCTGCGGCGGCAGGATGGAACCACCATCATCTGAGCCACGTTTCTCCCAGGGCCACCGGAAGGTGACTGCTGCATGTGTTGAACGGCAGGGCCGTGGGCCAACAGTTAGCTCACAGGACCACAACTATCACTTTCTTCCTACAGATTCTACTATACCCATATTCGTCTCCTCCATTGTCTTAGCAAAGAACTGCCACACCGCCGAGTATCGATTTTACCTCCATAACGCTCCACACTGAGTGACTACTGCCGCCGCAGCCAACGCTTTGCCCTGTGCCGCTAACTTTCTTGGGACCTGCGAAGACCGGATTTTTTTTAACCACCGTGGCCGTTGCTTTTCTTGTTTTTGTTTTTTTTTTGTGGCCTCCCGACCACTACACACTGCTGGCTATCCTGCTGACTCAAACGGCCACAACGCCCCCTTGCTGCGGCTGCGCCCCGCTGCCTAAAGCGCACGCAGATGCCACTACTTCTCCTGACGATTGATAAGCCCTTGCCTCACCCGCTCCCAAGTAGGCGGTCACGGCTACCACTCATCTAATTTTGTCTTTCATCGTCACTGCTGTCCTCATCCACCGTTGCTTGCGGTATGCCTGAGGCAGACCTCTCACAACATGACCTCCATGGCCACTCTCACACATCTATACTTTGCTCCGCCTACTAGCAAGCAAGCATCGTGTATAGGCCCTCCATTTCTCTTTCGCTGCCAAGTATCTGCATGACTGCCTCCTCAAAATGTTCATCCTCACGCTATATAGTGGCGCTGAGCCCAGACCCATCATAGTAGATCTCTGCTGAGGAACCGGAATGGGTACTAGAGTGCGGCGCTAGCGGACAGGTCTGAGGCCGCTGAACACCGCTCCCCCGGGCATGCCAACTAAGGGTTTGTCTAGGATTACGACCGACTCATGCTGGGGTTGTCAGATGTCTCTGGGAGGAAGAGGAGACCTAATCAAACCAATCAAGAACCCTTGGGTTGCTGAACAATCCCACGGCCCGTTTAGATGACAGCGGCAGTTGTGGCCTCCCCGAGTGGCCCCTGCTGGACGTCCCTTGCTGTCTGCGACCTGGGCCTGTTCCAGGAATTTTTTGTCCCACTGCCACTCGCAGGTCCCAGACCCTGCCACCTCTCTGTCTGACATACTGTTTGTTCTAAAATGTACAGACACTGTTTGATGATGTTTATTGTATATGATAAATATACACCCTGTTTTTGACCCCAAAATGAACCAGTAACAAGCTTGGGTAACCACTTGGTTTTAAATTTTGCGCTCCACAAAGGGCCAGGAAAAATTTTAAACTTGTATGTGCGTTTAAAAACACTGTGTGTTTTACTAAATGTAAAAGCACAAACAGGTTAATTAACTTCGGAATGTTAGGTCAGGAAAATGTATATATTTTGACGTTGAAAAAGACGGTTTATTTTTGTCAGCACACCAGCAAAACAACGCATTTAAATTTAACCCTTTGGGTGTAAATTGCGCCCAAAGAATTGAGCCGCACAAAAAAGTAGCTTTTTTAGCGTGTTACAATTGCGTGTTTTCTACGCCACACAACAAGAGATACAGTTGTAATTTTAAACCCTTTGCTTTTGAATTGGCTACAGGAAAAATTTATATATTTTGGCGTTGAAAAAGACGGTTTATTTTGTCAGCACACCCGCAAAAAACGCTTAATTAACCCCTGGATGTAAATTGCGCCAAAATTGAGCGCACAAACTAGTGCTTGTAGCGTGTTACAATTGCGTGTTTTTTACGCCACAAACAAGAGATACAGTTGTAATTAACCTTTGCTTGTGAATTAGGCTCCAGGAAAAAATTTATATATTGTGGCGTTGAAAAAGACGTTTTTTTGTCAGCCACCGGGAAAAACAACGCTTAATTAACCCTGGATGTAAATTGCGCAAAGGGAATTGAGCCGCCAAAATAGTAGCTTTGTAGCGTTTACAATTGCGTGTTTTCTACGCCACACAACAAGAGATACAGTTGTAATTAACCTTTGCTTGTGAATTAGGCTACAGGAAAAAATTTATATATTTTGGCGTGAAAAAGACGGTTTATTTTTGTCAGCACACCAGCAAAACAACCTTAAATTTAAACCTGGATGTAAATTGGCCAAAGGGAAATTTAGGCGACAAAATAGTTTGCTTTGTAGGTGTTACAAATTTCGTGTTTTCTACGCCACACAACAGAGATTTCAGTTTTTAATTAACCTTTGCTTTGAATTAGGCTACAGGAAAATTTATATATTTTGGCGTTGAAAAAGACGGTTTTTGGGTCAGCACACAGCAAAAAAACGCTTAATTAACCCCTGGATGTAAATTGGCAATAGAATTGAGCAGCCAAAAATGAAGTGGGATTTGTATTGTAAAAACGCTGTTTCTTTAAAATGAATACAACAGGAACTGGCTTAGTCCCCTTGGATATTGAATGTATATGCAGCTGCAGTGGACGCCACGGATTTCAGTCCAATCCCCAAAAAAAATTTA